>CM044003.1:91169884-91326753 GCA_024085815.1 Flaveria linearis
GGATCACTATTTGATCTTTAATTCAAATGGTTAAGTTGATCCACAATAAGATATAAATATGATGAGCTAATGAGTTCAAGTCTTACTCTAAATAAAATGTTTAAAGTTAAGTCAGGGGTTTTTGCAATGGGTTTTCTCTTGAGAGGGTTGGGGTGCGGTCCTGACTGGAAAACGGATAGATGGGCCCGATTAAGATAACACCTATCATCCGAAGTGCAAAAAAAAAAAGATATGGTGAGGACCAGGGGACTTGGGAGCTTGCCAAAAAAACGCCTTCACGGCAGAGGTGCACAAATCGGGTTTAATTTTGAAAACCGATCGAGTTGTGGTCAAAGAAATTCAGACCGGGTTTCGGGTCTAGTCCAAACCGGTTTTCAAGTGGACCAAATGGAAAGAATCGGGTTAAACAGGTTTGAACCCTACGGGTTGAATCGGGTTGGAATTGGGTTGAGAACTGTCAGGTTGAACAGGAAGGGTCAGGTTCTGATCCTGGGTTCAATGTGCACCTCTACTTCACAGTTCATCATATGAGACGCGCCATCGACATGCAAGAGGATATAAGTTTGCTTAGAATAACTAAATTCCCAAAAAAGTTAACTTTTTAATTGACATGCCCTAGATGGACCGAATTCCAACATTGAGGCACTTCATAAAAGGAGATATGCCATCATCTTAACATGTTTTGTTTGTGGAGAAGGTAATGAGTCGGTTGACCACCTACTAATATCCTGTGAACTCGCAAATAGTGTTTGGAACTTTGTATCAAATTGGTGTAATACAAGTTGCTTTTTGGTGTTTGTGAAAATCGAGAAATGGCAAAGTTTTTAACACAAAAGGTATATCTAGATATAAACTATTGGAAGACATCTAAGACTACGTCCTTTCTTAGTTAAAAAAACGTTAGAAATTAAACTTGAATGGAGTCTTTGGTGTAGGTTCGACACTAAAAGCATTGTAAGGGGATCTTTCTTGGTGTCTTTTATTGTTCTTGTATATCTAAGCTCATCGCTAGTTTGGCGATTAATATATTTTGTTAGTAAAAAAGGAATAATAAGTAAACACGTAAATGGACTAGAATTTGATTTGAATTTTGAAAATAAGTATTCCTTGTGAAAAGGCAAATTGAAAAAATATAATCCCCTAATAGAATGTTCAAGCTTTATCACTATATGAGTTGTTAAAAACACGTAGTTAATTGTTATTCACTTTATTAGCTGATATTGTTTTACGTGTTCTTCGTGTATAGTTATGATTTTTTTTACATCTATGTCATCTTGACAACCTTCGTATATGAACTCACATTTACTTTTGCATAGATCATACTTTGTTAAAACTTGTATGTATGCAAGTAACATACTTTAATATTATTAGGCAAATTAAAATGTAATAAAATGGTTGTCGGTAAATAGCACATGCTTTTAGAGATGATCAGTTGAATCGAACTAATAAGTATCATAAATAATACGTGTTACGAACCCCAACTGCATAATTTACAACAAATTGCCCTATGTCCTTAATTTATCGAACCAATTATACTACAAGACCATCCACGATGTTAACGCTAAGAATATAAAACATAGAAATCGAATGCTCAAAATAGAAAATTCTGACAAAGCTATAGCATTTGACGGGGAGGCTAATGTAGGTACCATGCCAAATGGATTTTGTCCCCCACCGTTCCCAAATAGTTTGTAGCGGTGGATGGCGGTAGAGGTGTGTTGCCTGAAACTGGAGTCGCAATCGTCGTCGAGGCACCTCCTCCAGAATGAGAACACCTCCTGCCATGCTATCAAACGATCATTATAAACATGGGTGTTAATTGATTGGTGTGGAAGAACATTCTTCTATTATACGAGTTAAATCTATGATTTTATGAAAAATACAAATAAAACTATCATACTGAATCAAAATAAATGTTGTTATATCACATTAAATAACTTATTTTTGAATAAACGCAACAAGTCATTTTACCAAATAAATTATTAAAGAAAATCATAAAAAAGAACTTTACAAATTCATCAAAGAAACATTTTGGTGATTAAATGTTGCATTCTATAACTAAATTGTTAGTGTTTAAATCTTAGAAAGTTCACTTAATGATTTAATATGGAGAGTTTGAAATCAATCAGTTAATTTAATTTGATAGGCTGATAGCTATAAGCTTATAACCTATAAGGGTATTTTATTAATTTGACAGTATAATGTTAACGTCAAATTAGTAATTATTTAACAATATCAGAACTAAAACTCAAGATCTTTCAATAAAAAAAGTTATATCTTCTCCTCATACCATTAGATAAAAAAAAACTTATTGGCTAATAAGTAATGATGTATAAATTTTTAAAAGAAAATGACATTCTATCAAACTATCAAAGTGATTTGGCCGGTCAAAGATAACGTGGGCCCTGCTTAAATAAAGTAGGCCCTTGCGACCAACACTATCATTTCTAGCCACCCTAACCCTCACCTCACTCAAATTCTTTTAATTTTTTATTATTTTATTTCTTTTTCATGGAAAAGTAAAAGAAAAGAGAATAAAAGCAATCATCACATTCGAGAAATAATACTCATACATATTAAATTATGAAAAAGATAAATACTATCTTAAAAGTGCATATATACTAATATACATTAATAATATTTTTATTATTTCTAAATATTACTTATCAACTTCAAGTTATAAAATCATATCATGTTTACGATAACGATCAACAATGTCAGCCACAAAGACAGCAACCTTGAATCAAAATAATTTCGAATCGCACATAGAAGGTCATATGTTTCTTTAAATTAAGAATAATTGTATACAAGTGAAATAATTGCTTCATTATATTAAAATGTAAAAGAAAATAAATATACTTTGGATTGATAATATTTAAATCTTCATATTTATCCATTTCAAACTTGCTTCAATGACTCCATTACTATAATGAAATAGCATTGTATGTAGATAAACCCAAAATATCATTTTATACTTGAAGATGTTTCAAATCGTTTTTTTTTTTCAAAATAAGCATTCAAGTTTACTTTTTTTATCAGCCTTCACAAATATTTCACATTAAGTGTTTTAACTAAACACATATAATCAAATATACACAATAATTCCATAAAGTACATTTTAAATAAATATGCTGTATTCATTTATTCTATAGGATTTTCAATTCTTTCTGAATTCTTTTAACTTTAGGCAAAATACCATCATTATATGTTAATCCTTTTGTACTACAGATAATAGATATAATTAAACACATAATGATTCCTTAAAATAACTTGTAAGTCAAGTAAACATTGTTTATTCTTTTACGTACCAATTATGAGACATGATGAGTATATGAACTTACATTCAATACAAATCTAACTTTAACAAACAAATGTAAGAATACGGTGCATAAATATAATTTACACATATAATAGGATAGAGGGATCCCTAGGCGATTAAAAACACTATCACATTTAAAAATCTATAATTATTTATTTATATTCAAAAATCAAATACTAAATTTTCTAGAAAAAACACATCTATACTTTGTTTTAAACCCTCGATCTTTTGAATGTGTAGTTAACTCACCACCTAAAAAACATCACTTGAGAGACCTACTATTATTAATATGGCTCTTATAATTTTTAATTAAAGCTAGCTTAGTTAAACACTTGATAAACATGCAACTTATTTTATATCTTAAACTAAATACAAACATTTTGCAAGTTTTAATCAAAAATATCAAAATATTATTACTTATTTTTCACTATATCGATTGCCAGTAGTATAGTGATATAGTGTTTGTCTTCTATGAAAGTTTAATATGCATGTTCAAATGTTTGTAGATGTAAGATAGATATATTTAGGTGTATGAAAAATCGTTAGTTAGAAAAATTATTCTTATCCATAATTAATCTCATAAATTAATATATAATTACTAAATTCGGAATCAACACATAACAAAATTAAGCTACTAACCTCGGGGAAGCAGGATAATTGCATGATCCATAACCTTCAACAACAAAAATACACATTATTACATTAATCAACAATAAATCATCACAAATCTACATTATGTGCAACAATCTATTTCACAAACTTAACAAACTCATCAAAACAACACTAACTCGGGTCGGTTTTCGCGATGGTGGCAGTGCCAGCGAAGTCACAAGACCCCGGTGCCATGGATCGGCGCATGTAGTAGCTGTTAAAGGCGTATGACGCGTGTGCTTGTATCGTGTTCGGAAGAAAACACAAGCCCGAAGGCTGTATGGGTACGCAGTCGGCTCCAGCGCCGCATGCGTAGTCCAGTGCAGCCTGCAATGCCTCTCTTGAGGCATCGCTGCGGACTACACACCAGGTGCGGCGGTGATGTGACTGTAGAGAAGCAACATCACCGCCGCTGTTACTATCTGGTGTGGGATCTCCATTGAGGAAGGTTAGGAAGAGTGTTTGTGGTAAAGGAAGAGAAGTAGACAAAGGAGTGTGTGTGGTGGTAAAGGTAAAGGTGGTATGGGGAGTGACTTTAGTTTTGTGAGAATATATTTTTGCATGCTACGGTGCGAGATATTAATCATATATATATTAAAGGGTGGTCACGTGATACGAAGATAACTATAGAGAATAAAATGTTTGTTTTTAAGGTGTTTTTTTTTAATAATAATGTATGAATAATTCATTGTTATTAAAATCAGAGGAGTTGATTTATAAGTCAATTATACATATGTGTAAAAAAGATAGTTAAGATAGTAAAATTTATAAACGACATGCTTGTCCCCTTAAACTTTTAAACTGATATAAGAAGAGAATCTCGTCTTCTCAAACATGTTATAAAATTATATAGATCGTACATAACTATTTATTTTCACACGCACGAGGTAGCGGGAAGCATGCATGTTTAAAAAAATGTTTATAGGATTATTAGATTTGATTATAAAAAAGATGTCCGCGTAACTAAAAGATAGAGTTTGTAACATGCTAATAAAGATATTGACACATGTTTAATTTTAGTGATAACCATATTGGACCATGAAAAATAGTAATAATAATGTTAAATACAGTAGAAGTAGTAATATTGGTAATAAAAATTACTAAAAAATAATAATATACAAATGTGTATAAAAAGAAAAATATCTACGAAAAATAAAAGTGATCATTGTAACACTATAGTAGTAGTACCAACAACAGCAACAAAAACAATAAAGAAATAAAAATAATAAAACTAAAAGAGAAAGAGGCTATCAAGGGAGCCAGTACCTCTCTTGTGGAGCTGTGGTCAGTGGTGTAAATTATTAGGCCAATGCTTACTTTCTTTTAAATGTTTACAAATTTTAAAATTTGAACAATAGATTATAGAAGTCATTTATATAAATGGTTTCTCATTCCATTTAATAAAAAGGTTTTGTTATTTTTTTTGAAAATGATTTTTGTTTGTTTAATAGTAATAGTAATCTATAGTATCTAATAAAAGAATGTTTTTTTTGCCACTTGTCATATTTTTAACCCACTTTTTTTGCTACTTGTCAAATTTCTACACATTCACACTTTGATTTTCCCTCCAAAAGGATATTATAGTAATTTAAATACTAATACAAGTTTCTCTCTCTTACTAACAATTAATTTTATTAATTGCTATATTTCTCTCTCTTATCTAGATTTTATAAAATCAAACTATATATTTTTTTAAAATATATTTTATGAAGGAAGTTAAAAATCACATCTTTTAATTAAAATCTAAATAATAAAAAACAAAAAGTTATATAATATAAAATTTTCTAAAACACTAAACATTTTAAGCAAAATATTTTAAGTCGTTTTGTTTTAAAAAAATTATAAAGGTGAAATCTTTTAAAAACAATCTTATTAAAACGACCAAAATAATTATAAATCATAGTTTTAAAAAAAAGATTTTGATAAAAAAATAATTTTTTAATAAAAAATCTTAAAACGAATGTCCAAAAATGAAACTATTGAGATAAGAGAGTTAAAAATAGTATAGTTGTTTTATTTCTTAAACTATTACGTATATATAATTTCAATTATAGTTAATATTAAATATTCTAATCTAACTCTTCATGTTTATTACTACACATTCACACTTTGATTTTCCCTCCAAAAGGGTATTATAGTAATTTAAATACTGATACAAGTTTCTCTCTCTTACTAAAAATTAATTTTATTAATTGCTATATTTCTCTCTCTTATCTAGATTTTATAAAATCAAACTATATTTTTTTTAAATATATTTTATGAAGGAAGTTAAAAATCACATCTTTTAATTAAAATCTAAATAATAAAAACAAAAAATTATATAATATAAAATTTTCTAAAACACTAAACATTTTTAAGCAAAATATTTTAAGTCGTTTTGTTTCAAAAAATTATAAAGGTGAAATCTTTTAAAAACAATCTTATTAAAACGATCAAAATAATTATACATCATAGTTTTAAAAAAACAAGATTTTGATAAAAAAATAATTTTTTAATAAAAATCTTAAAACGAATGTCCAAAAATGAAACTATTGAGATAAGAGAGTTAAAAATAGTATAGTTGTTTTATTTCTTAAACTGTTACGTATATATAATTTTAATTATAGTTAATATTAAAATATTCTAATCTAACTTTTCATGTTTATTACTAACTATAATCCATTTAATTAATGGGGTTTTAGCCTATATATATATCTCTATAAAAAAAACTAAAATAAACATGAAACAATTGTAAGTCTTATCATATTAATTTTCTCATTTCTCTATATTATTAATAATAATATTGAATACTAATAATTTTACTCATACTATTTTTAATTAAAAAATATATAATTTAATAAATAAAAAACCTATTTTTGAATTAAAACACACTTTTTAAAAATAAAAATTTTATAAAATACATAATACAATGAACTTTTTCTTTAAAAAATCATTTTTCTTAAAATAAAATATTTAAAAAATTTATAAAACAAAGTTTAAGAAAAATATATTATTGTTTATTTACTTAAGGTAGTTATTTATACGTAATTATTAATCATATTTTATCTTCAAACATGATTTTATAATGTGTAAATTTTGATTAATAATTATTTAATATTTTATTTATTCATTCCGTGTAATACACGGGAACTAACCTAGTAGTAATATATAATATAAGTAACATGATATGATCAACTTCTTCTAACCTTTTTAATTTATATATACTTGTTTAGTTAAATTATGCATTAATGTATGATACAATGATGTAGGGGACGCATGAAATTTTTCAACGGTAGCATCACATTTAAGGTTTTAATTTCTATAAAACTGATGTGGGGTTTGTTTTCGGCTGGATTGGGTCACTTTTTTTAAGATAACACAATAAAAAATCTCATGTCATTTTAAAAATATTGTATTATGTTATTGTTCTTTGAGTGTTCATCTTTAAATGATCTTTGTGTATCTTCTCATACGGTCGAGGATTCTAGTTATATTGACATTCTTATGTATTTTTTTCCGATGTAAAATTGCAACAAACATTCGTATAGTTAATACTTATCACCAACCAGAATACACAAATCCAACTTTACAAGTTTCCTTAATGAAAAAACCCATAACAGTTGTTTTGTAACATATACATCGGTAGATAACTTTAATAACTGATAGAACAATTGATAAAAATGTATGCTTATTTGTTTTCACCATCAATTTTACAAGATTAAAAGTTCCTCTAAAGTTTAACAAAATATTCATTAACTTTCATACAATCATAATACCCATTGGAAAACACTTGAAACAATTTTTTTAGACTTGGAGGATGTCACGATAATTGTTTATACATTCTCATCCCAAAATATACACCATCACTACACTTTTGAGTTTTGACAACAAGAAATACATATGATTTAAAAGAGCTATTATATATAGAGTACCTTTGGGGTTCACAACTTTTTTTACAAAATAAGCCAATTTTTTACATGATGAGTTGTTTATGACCTTTCATGTTTTTCATGTTTATCTCAACTAAGGAGTCTAAGGGTATTGCAATTCCATATAAATGTATTGTTGTATATTTAACTTTTTTACAAAATAAGCCAATTTTTTACATGATGAGTTGTTTATGACCTTTCATGTTTTTCATGTTTATCTCAACTAAGGAGTCTAAGGGTATTGCAATTCCATATAAATGTATTGTTGTATATTTGTAAAAAGCTTTTTTAAAAGGCGACAGAATTTCATGAAAATAATATCAAATTATAGTTAATAACCTTAAGGAATCATATGTGTTACATTTATTTACAGTTTTTTTTTCATAATCTAGTTGAGAAAAAAATAGAACTTCTAAAAAATGTAACAAATATGATTGTATGAGTGCATGTGAGTCTTTAACTATACATTCACAAGGTCAAAGACTATCATTGTCATAGTTATTATCATCATATTGAAAAATTGACAATTTGACAATAAATATAACATCTCTAAACTTTTGGTATTATATTGAAATCAGAGTCAAAAGTGTACATAGTGAAACTGAGTGTTCAATGTGTGACGCTTAACTCACCAATCAATCCATAAATCATACTTCTTATCATCTATATGTTATTAAGATCATAAATGAGTTATTGGTGAGATTCTTGCAATTCTACTTTACAATTATAGGAATTTCAGTGGATTTGTGAACTCATATATGAATTTTGGTAAGTGATAGTGTTTAATCTTTAAGACATGCACAAAAAAATATCATTCTATTATCTATATTATTATTATAAAATATAATTTTTGAACAACAATGTAATTTAGATCCAAATTTAAGACACTTAAAAATAAATTACATTTGGTATAAGTGACTATGCATAAACAACTCGTTATTTACAATCATATCCCTTCATCTATACTATATATATATTCATTTGAGGAGGGCAAACATGTCATTTTACGCAATCTCTTAAAATTAAGAGATGTACATCTCTTCATGCACAAGGTACAAGTCATTCCCATCAGTTTGCTTTCGATCCTGTATATGGAACGGAGGGCAAACCAGAGTTGCTTTTGATGGAACAGACTTTGCTTCTTCTTTCGATGGCTCAGAGTTTGCTTTCCACGGTTGGCTTTCGGAGATGCCTTCAGACCAGAGTACCATCACCATCACCTTCCTCTATTTCGCAGATGCCTTCAGACCAATGTACAAAAGAAGAAGGTCCGCAACCTTCTTTTCTTCTGCAGATCTGAAAAGCTTAAGGGCAACCATGTTTGTGACAGGTGATTCAAAATTCAAATAACCCTACCTCTTTTAAAAGCATCACAACAAGATCACCAAGAGCATGGTTTTGAAATTCAAACCTCGCTTACGTTTCTCATCTCTCTCTCTAGCCTAAATTAAAATTCCAGGTTTGTTTCATCTTCTTGATTCACTACTCGACTTCTAAGATGTTGTTTTTCAGGTATGATTCCACCATTGATGATTCCACATCCACCATCGGTTAGATTTATTTTGCTTATTGTTGGTTCCGTTGATGATTCCACATCCACCATCGGCTAGGTTCTTTCATGTTTATTGTTGGTTTTTTGACCAATTAGGTGTAACATTTCGTATTTTTGCAAATAATAATAATAATAATAATAATAATAATAATAATAATAATAATAATAATAATAATAATAATAATAATAATAATTATAATAGAACAATAATAACAATAATAATAAATAATAATGACCATAATGATAATAAAATAATAATAATAATAATAAATAATAGTAATAATAAAGTCCAGGGGGGTATTCTGCAATTTTTGAAAGTCTAAATAAAATTTAAAAACATAAAATAATAAAATCAAAACCCCAGGGACCAATTCTGTAAATTATAAATTTACACAACCGGCCCCTCCTCACCCCCGCAATTCCGGCACCGGTTCCGGCCACCTTCCGGCGGCTCTCCGGCGAAGCCGAAACCACCAAATTACACGTTTTGATCAAATCAAACCGCCCCGACACTTTCACATGCATGATTCGAACTGGACACCCACAAAAATCGAATAAAACTGAGTGCGATCGATCCCAAACCGACCCACGTGGTTGTCGGTACCTTTACAGGTTTCAAATCGCACTGAAAACACAATGATAAACGAATTAATCCATCCTGAACACTACTATAAATACTACGAATCAGTCTATGCTTTCAATTGCACCTTAAATCATCAAAAACACTCAATTCGATCATCGTCTCCATCATCGACCTGCAACTCAATCGATATCTATCCTACGAGTTTCAATTCACAAAATCAACAGGGGGCTTTCAATCATAAGCATCAATTACATCTACCTGTACAATTAATTTGATTATAATCAAAGTCTGACCATCCTTTGATTTCGAAGCAACCGCGACCTGATCTTCATTCTGTTCTTCTTCAATTCATCACCAAAACGGTAATTAAACATACATATATATTCGATTGTACACGGGTAATAAAAGCCCTATGATTTCAGAAGCGTTTGAAAACGAATTGAACCTTAATTGGGAGAGATTCGAACCTAGGGTTCGATTGGGAAATTGGGGATCGATTGGAATGGTGTTAAAAACCAATTAAAACAGCATACTATCGCGGCTAAGGCCCTTTGGTCCACTGGTATGCGGGTGTGTGTATGTGTTGGAGGTTCCGGGTTCGAAACCGGTTACCTCCAACTATTTTTTTAATACCTTTTAAACCTCTAAAAATTCCAGAAAAATTCTAATAAATTATAAAAATAAATTTTATAAACTTTTCATAATTAAAATGTTACATAAATAATTTCTGTAAATATATTTTTAGTTAAAAACCTTAATAAAATTTATAAAATATTATTTATAAATATTATAAATAAATATCTTTATAAGAATGGACCTTAAATAATAGTTTAAAATTATAAATTATTATTGGGCTAAACGTTGCATTTAAATTATTGTTTGAAACGTATTTATTTGGTTGCAAAACTTTATTCAAATCGTATATATATCTTACAAATTTTTATAAACGTTTTCTTTTCACATCTTTAGGTATATAAAATATTATAAACTTCTTTTCATTTTATTTCACGAAAATATAATTTGTTCCCACTTATTAAATATAATTAATTGACAAAACCTCAAGTATAAATTCTAATACCTTAATACACGTGAAATCATTAACTACAATTTTATACATACATGTATCTATATATAGGTACCTTGTAGAGGAATTCATTGAAACGACGCTGGTTATTATTTCTTATTAATCGTCCAATATATACTTAATCGCCAAGTGAGTATTTCTATACCCATTTTATTATTTCACACACTTTTGGGTGAAACATGTTACCGTATAAACGTTACACTTGTAAACACGTTTGATTCTTGTAAACTTATGGCAATTTGCTTGTGTGTTGTGATTAGTTGAATCTTGTAGCTACCATGTAATGTCGAATATATGTACAATCATTAACTATTGCTAGCCTGGCGACGTCATAGATCTATGGGCCTGACAAGCCTGCTTGGTTGATCCAAGTACACTTAGCTAATCGTATATTCTTGTAAACGTTTGAGACTTGTAAAATTTTGTCAAGGTTTGATTGTGCATTCTGTCTTACATCCCTAGTTACCTTGTTCTCTAATTTACAACATGAATTGCCATCTTTTATATACTTATGTATGAAAAACTATAGAATGCTCACCAACAATATGTTGACCTTTTATTTTTAACATGTTTCAGGCAATAGCGTTATGTGGCTGTGAACAATCGTAACTCTCACGCCTCGACGATTCCGCCGTCAAGGTTGGGGTGTGACAGATTGGTATCAGAGCCCATAACTATAGGGATTTAGGTTATTAATGATGACCTAGACTATAGCTTATGCATGCACCTTATAGTAATTTTTATCTTATAAATATATGGTTTGTATATTACATAATGCTATGCCTTCTTGTGTGCAATTTGATGCCTTAGCATAGGATTGCCTAAACTTAATTACTTGTCTCCCTACACTTATCTTTGACTTTTCCCGAACATAAAACCTCTCTATCTTATTCTCGACGACACGTGGAATCGTATACTTATGCTTATGACTTGGATCTTTAGACGTTATGTCTAATCTATATAAATCTCATCAAGGTTTTGATTACATGAACCTAAGAAATATTGTGTGACACATAGACACCTGTATTCTGGATTTCCTGGCAAAAAGCCTTCGGGCTAAGGCAAGCGTATTCGTATAAATCTCATTGAGGGGCCCGTTACGCTTACCTGGGGATTTCTGGGATGAGTGATAAACTATGGTCAAAATACACAAATCTCTAAGGCAAATGAGTCAATTTACCTTGACGTGTCCACGGTTCCAAATGATAATGCGTTATCAAATGGGATCATTCCGTGTACCTTACAACCTTTAGCCTACCTTTGTCTAAACTAATATCCTGTGTTATCCTCACTCCCGTAACTAGCTCCTTTTTCTATGTTCAGCATGTCCCGACAACTTCAAAAACGTGGAAACTCCAACCGCAAGCTGGCAGCAATGATCGCCAAACAAATGGCTGCTGTGCTCCCAACCATGGTTGCTGAACTTACTAGCACCATGATGGCTAATAGCAACAACAACACCAATGGAAACAACAACGGTGCTCAAGGAGAAAATAGCAACAGCCGAAACGGGAACGATCGTACTTGCACCTTCAAACACTTCAACTCGTGCAAACCCACCAACTTTAGTGGCAAGGAAGGAGCCACTGGTCTTCTTGAGTGGTTCGAAGGCATGGAGAACACTTTCGCCAATTGTGAGTGTCCCGAGGCACTCAAAGTCCGTTATGCCACTAGTATGCTCCAACAAAGGGCACTTACCTGGTGGAATAGCGAGAAGAGAAACCGAGGAGCTGATGCTGTTTTGGCACTCTCTTGGGATGAGTTCAAGAACATCGCCATCGCGAAGTTCTGCCCGAGAAGTGAATTGCAAAAGCTGGAAGAAGAATTCTGGAATTTGAAGCAAGATGGTGGTGATCATTTGGCCTACTCAACTAGGCATCATGAGTTGAGTCTACTATTGCCCCATATGGTTGACACTGTCCCCCGCAACATCGAGAAGTTCATAAAGGGTGTACCACCCTAAATCCAAGATGCTGTGGTGGGTAGCCGACCCACAACTTTGGAGGAGGCAATTACTATCACAGCGCAGCTCACTGAGAATCATATTAGAGCTGGCACTATGTCGGCAAAGGGTTCAAAGTCTACTGTGAAGGCGACACCCGAGGCAACAAAGGATGCAAAGGCTGAGTCGTCTTCCCAAAACAAGAAGCGTAAGTTCACAACAACACGCAACTACGCTGTGACCACTCCAAATCCTCCTCAAAAACAAATGGTGGTGGCAAATCAAGCTCCCATGGCTAAAGTTTATACGGGTTCTCAGCCAATGTGTAACACGTGCAAGTACCATCATGCGGGCAACGTTCCATGCCGAATCTGCTCGTTGTGTGGAAAGTATGGCCATTTGGTGACTACTTGTCTGCGTGCACCAAGCAACACTGCAATGCTTGCCAACCGAACCTGTTACAACTGTGGCGAGCCTGGTCATATTCGTCCGCAATGCCCTCGCAATGCGGGCAACGTGCCACCAGCTCGTGGAAGGGCTTTCAATATCAACGCCAACCAAGCACAAGTCAGCAATGACGTTGTGAATGGTACGACGAAGAACCCCGTTTAAATCATTCCTTGTATTATTGATGTTTTCCATCTTTGTAATCATCGTATCAATAATAAAATTTCTTTTTACCGAACAGGTATGTATCTTGTAAATGATCATTATGCATCTGTATTATTTGATTCGGGTGCGGATAAGAGTTTCGTGTCGTTAGAATTCGAGCCCATACTTTCTAAATCACGTATTAATCTGGAAAGACCCTACACGGTCGAAGTCGCCGATGGAAAACCCATTGTCGTTGATGTCATAATACGTGATTGCATCATAAGCTTTAACGAGCACGAATTCCCTATTGATCTTATTCCTATGAAACTCGGAAGCTTTGACGTCATTATTGGAATGGATTGGCTAGTCAAACATCATGCTGAGATCGTATGTTTTGAGAAGTGTATTCGAATACCGTTACCATTCGGGGATACTTTGAAAGTGTTCGGCGAGAAATCATCACAAGGACTCAAACTCATGTCTTGCACTCAAGCCCGAAGGTGCTTAAGCAAGAAGTATATAGCCTTCTTGGCTTACGTGGTCAACACAAAAGCCAAAGGGAAAGAACTTAAGGATGTCCCTATTGTACGAGACTTTCCTGAAGTATTTCCCGATGACCTTAGTGGTTTACCTCCCGTACGTGAAGTTGAATTTAAAATTGATTTGATACCGGGAGCACAACCCGTGGCTAAGTCACCATATCGGCTTGCACCATCGGAATTGCAAGAACTCTCTAGCCAACTCCAGGAATTATCCGAAAAAGGGTTTATCCGCCCTAGTTCTTCTCCTTGGGGTGCACCTGTCTTATTTGTGAAGAAGAAAGATGGGTCATTCCGTATGTGTATCGATTACCGAGAGCTCAACAAGTTGACCATCAAAAACCGGTATCCTCTTCCTCGTATCGACGATCTGTTTGATCAACTTCAAGGAGCTACTATATTCTCGAAGATTGATCTACGTTCTGGATATCATCAATTACGTGTCCATGATGATGACATCCCCAAGACCGCATTTCGTACTCGTTATGGGCACTATGAGTTTACGGTGATGCCTTTTGGCTTGACTAATGCTCCTGCTGTCTTCATGGATCTCATGAATCGAGTATGCAAGCCTTATCTAGATAAGTTTGTGATCGTCTTCATTGATGACATTCTCATCTACTCCAAAACCAACGCCGAGCATGAACTGCATTTGCGACAAGTTCTCGAATTGTTGAAGAAAGAGCAATTGTACGCGAAGTTCTCGAAGTGTGATTTCTGGCTCAAGGAAGTTCAATTTCTAGGACATGTGGTGAATAGCCAAGGAATTCACGTTGACCCTGCAAAGGTGGAAGCTGTGAAGAATTGGTGTGTTCCCACGACACCGACCGAGATTCGTTCTTTCCTTGGTCTTGCTGGTTATTATCGGCGATTCATTGCTAACTTTTCGAGGATTGCAAAGCCGCTCACTTCCTTAACACAGAAGAATAAACCATTCGAGTGGGGGCCCGAGCAAGAGGAAGCTTTTGAAACATTAAAACACAAACTAAGTAATGCTCCTATCTTGACCCTACCCGATGGAAACGATGATTTCACCGTATATTGTGATGCTTCGAAACAAGGTCTTGGTTGTGTTCTTATGCAACGAGGAAAGGTGATAGCTTATGCATCAAGACAATTGAAGGTTCACGAGGTGAATTACACGACTCATGATCTTGAACTCGGTGCTGTGATTTTCGCTTTGAAGATCTGGCGACATTATCTTTATGGGACGAAATGCATAGTCTACACCGACCACAAAAGTCTCCAACATGTGTTCAACCAAAAGATCTCAACATGAGACAACGACGTTGGATCGAGTTAATCAGTGACTACGACTGTGACATTCGCTATCATCCTGGAAAGGCGAATGTTGTAGCCGACGCGCTGAGTCGCAAGGTCCATAACAAAACTGTCTCACTACGAGGAATCCGAGATCAAAGACAGTGGTTTCACACGTTAAGAGAGTTTGATACCGAGGTTCGTGTGGATGTTAACGAGGCTAGTATCATGCTCCAAAACATAAGAATTGATAGTGATCTCGAGTTATGCATTCGCAAGGCTCAACAAGCGGCAATAACCGACGAAGGAAGTAATGAGGATTTGGTGTCTAACGTTCGATCACAACTGGAGGAAAAACCAAACGGCCTATGGTACTTTATGAATCGACTTTGGATCCCAAATCGTAATAACCTTCGACACATCATCTTGGACGAAGCTCATCACACCCGATATTCTATACATCCTGGTTCCGATAAAATGTACATGGATTTGCGTGGTCAATATTGGTGGCCTGGAATGAAGAAAGATATCGCGGTTCATGTCTCCAAATGTCTCACGTGTGCAAAAGTCAAAGCCGAGCATCAACGACCAAGTGGTTTACTTGAACAACCTGAAATCCCTATGTGAAAATGGGAACATGTATCCATGGATTTCATAACCAAGTTGCCACGTACTCCTCGTGGTCATGATAGTATATGGGTGATTGTGGACCGTTTGACTAAGACGGCACATTTCATACCTATACGAGACACCTACAAGGTTTCAAGACTAGCTCGTATATACATTGATGAAATTGTGAGTCGTCATGGCTTACCCTTACACATCATTTCCGATCGAGATGCTCGTTTCACTTCGCACTTTTGGTCATCTATGCAAGAACTCTTGGGTACTCAATTGGATTTAAGTACGGCTTACCATCCTCAAACTGATGGTCAAACCGAACGAACAATCCAAACCCTCGAGGATTTGCTACGACTATGTGTCCTTGACTTTGGTGGTAATTGGGATACGCATTTACCACTCGCGGAATTTTCGTATAACAATAGTTATCACTCGAGTATCAAGATGGCACCGTTCGAAGCACTTTATGGTCGTAAATGCCGATCACCGATCTGTTGGACCGACATTGGTGAAAACTTTATCACTGGTCCTGAACTTATACAAGAAACGACCAATAAAGTCGCTACAATCCGCAAGAACCTTGAAGTGGCAAGAAGTCGACAAAAGAGCTATGCCGATAAGCATCGTAAACCGTTGGAGTTTCAAGTTGGTGATATGGTTCTTCTTAAGGTTTCACCATGGAAAGGTGTTATTCGCTTTGGAAAGAAGGGTAAACTAGCTCCAAGATTTGTAGGACCTTTCAAAATCCTGAAAAGGATTGGGAAAGTGGCTTATAAACTGGAACTACCTTCCGATCTTAGTGAAGTTCATCCTGTGTTCCATGTCTCAAATTTAAGAAAGTGTTTGGCCGACGAGAGTCTGCATGTTCCACTGGAAGACATTCAGATCGACGAGTCATTGCACTTCATCGAGAAACCTGTCGAGATTATGGATCGCATCATGAAGAAGACTAGGACCACAACTACTCCAATTGTCAAAGTTCGTTGGGAGAACAAGTGTGGAGCTGAGTTCACGTGGGAGCGGGAGGATCATATGAAACAGAGATACCCGTATTTGTTCTTTTAGTTCATTTTTTAAATTTCTAAACGAAATTCTTTAAAGTAGGGGAGACGATAACATCTTGTATTAACGTTTATTCTTAATCAATGAGAAAGCTTATAATGTTAACTAAAAGCCACACACTTTAGACTCTCTTTTTACCTCTAATGGCTTTGCCATTGCACATAGTACACACTAAAGCATTCAGCTTAATCGATGATGAATTTTCTTCCTTTGATACTTTATCAAAACCTGAAAGTTCTCCAAGTGTCCTCATCTTGTCGTCTCAGCCTCCTCGTAAATAAATTTCGGGACGAAATTTCCTAAAGTAGGGGAGACTGTAACATTTCGTATTTTTGCAAATAATAATAATAATAATAATAATAATAATAATAATATAATAATAATAATAATAATAATAATAATTATAATAGAACAATAATAACAATAATAATAAATAATAATGACCATAATGATAATAAAAATAATAATAATAATAATAATAAATAATAGTAATAATAAAGTCCAGGGGGTATTCTGCAATTTTTGAAAGTCTAAATAAAATTTAAAAACATAAAATAATAAAATCAAAACCCCAGGGACCAATTCTGTAAATTATAAATTTACACAACCGGCCCCTCCTCACCCCCGCAATTCCGGCACCGGTTCCGGCCACCTTCCGGCGGCTCTCCGGCGAAGCCGAAACCACCAAATTACACGGTTTTGATCAAATCAAACCGCCCCGACACTTTCACATGCATGATTCGAACTGGACACCCACAAAATCGAATAAAACTGAGTGCGATCGATCCCAAACCGACCCACGTGGTTGTCGGTACCTTTACAGGTTTCAAATCGCACTGAAAACACAATGATAAACGAATTAATCCATCCTGAACACTACTATAAATACTACGAATCAGTCTATGCTTTCAATTGCACCTTAAATCATCAAAAACACTCAATTCGATCATCGTCTCCATCATCGACCTGCAACTCAATCGATATCTATCCTACGAGTTTCAATTCACAAAATCAACAGGGGGCTTTCAATCATAAGCATCAATTACATCTACCTGTACAATTAATTTGATTATAATCAAAGTCTGACCATCCTTTGATTTCGAAGCAACCGCGACCTGATCTTCATTCTGTTCTTCTTCAATTCATCACCAAAACGGTAATTAAACATACATATATATTCGATTGTACACGGGTAATAAAAGCCCTATGATTTCAGAAGCGTTTGAAAACGAATTGAACCTTAATTGGGAGAGATTCGAACCTAGGGTTCGATTGGGAAATTGGGGATCGATTGGAATGGTGTTAAAAACCAATTAAAACAGCATACTATCGCGGCTAAGGCCCTTTGGTCCACTGGTATGCGGGTGTGTGTATGTGTTGGAGGTTCCGGGTTCGAAACCGGTTACCTCCAACTATTTTTTTTAATACCTTTTAAACCTCTAAAAATTCCAGAAAAATTCTAATAAATTATAAAAATAAATTTTATAAACTTTTCATAATTAAAATGTTACATAAATAATTTCTGTAAATATATTTTTAGTTAAAAACCTTAATAAAATTTATAAAATATTATTTATAAATATTATAAATAAATATCTTTATAAGAATGGACCTTAAATAATAGTTTAAAATTATAAATTATTATTGGGCTAAACGTTGCATTTAAATTATTGTTTGAAACGTATTTATTTGGTTGCAAAACTTTATTCAAATCGTATATATATCTTACAAATTTTTATAAACGTTTTCTTTTCACATCTTTAGGTATATAAAATATTATAAACTTCTTTTCATTTTATTTCACGAAAATATAATTTGTTCCCACTTATTAAATATAATTAATTGACAAAACCTCAAGTATAAATTCTAATACCTTAATACACGTGAAATCATTAACTACAATTTTATACATACATATATCTATATATAGGTACCTTGTAGAGGAATTCATTGAAACGACGCTGGTTATTATTTCTTATTAATCGTCCAATATATACTTAATCGCCAAGTGAGTATTTCTATACCCATTTTATTATTTCACACACTTTTGGGTGAAACATGTTACCGTATAAACGTTACACTTGTAAACACGTTTGATTCTTGTAAACTTATGGCAATTTGCTTGTGTGTTGTGATTAGTTGAATCTTGTAGCTACCATGTAATGTCGAATATATGTACAATCATTAACTATTGCTAGCCTGGCGACGTCATAGATCTATGGGCCTGACAAGCCTGCTTGGTTGATCCAAGTACACTTAGCTAATCGTATATTCTTGTAAACGTTTGAGACTTGTAAAATTTTGTCAAGGTTTGATTGTGCATTCTGTCTTACATCCCTAGTTACCTTGTTCTCTAATTTACAACATGAATTGCCATCTTTTATATACTTATGTATGAAAAACTATAGAATGCTCACCAACAATATGTTGACCTTTTATTTTTAACATGTTTCAGGCAATAGCGTTATGTGGCTGTGAACAATCGTAACTCTCACGCCTCGACGATTCCGCCGTCAAGGTTGGGGTGTGACATTAGGGTTCCTAACATCTTAATTAGATCTGCAACGAAGTTTTATGTTATTCGTTTTTTGCTCTTGAATCAATCGATCCAATTGTAAACCAATTTCGTTTCAATTTCGGAAACAGGGACACACTAGGTTCAAAATCCTGTGGTACCATCAGATTAATGGGTTTTGTTTATTAGGTTTGTTTATTGCTGGGATTCTTCAGTTACTTGGGGATTGCTGGATCGGTTTTACCTGGAAAGCTTGTTCCTGGAGCGGTATTAGTTGATGGAACCAGGCTTCATTATCGCTGTAATGGTAAGTTTAATTGCAAATTTGGAAGTTGAATTTAGTTTTGTATCTATGTGTTATGTGCATTCAAGCATTGACCAAGGTATGTAGGCTTTCGTGGTAGTAGAAAATTGTTTGAGCTCCTTTCGTGGTGCTTTCAAGCATTGACCAAGGTATGCAGGCTTTTGGTTTTCTTTAGTTGAATTTTGAACACATATTAGTACATTCAAATTATTAAATTGATAGAGAAAAAAGGAAGATGATTATGAGTTGGATTATATAAATAATATATAAGAGGGAAATCAGTTAACAATTAAAGTTTTGTGTGTAATTACAGAATAGCCTAGAATTGGGTTCATTAAGATGGTAAACATACTGAATATTTTGAAAGCTACCTAGGAGGACTGTGTTTTTTTTTGTTTGTTAATAATGATCCATAACTCACATACACGTATGTGTGTCTGATTAGAAAATTAATTGGTGATCAAAACTAAAATCAATGATATATTACAAAAGGCATGAATTTGGATGATGTAATGGTTCTATAGAAAATTTTGGGTCATGGTTAATGTAAACACATCTGTAATATTATGAGATTAGCTAGCTATTAGTTTGTTTGCTATTAATTTGAAACATTGTTTATCAATATTGACTTTGAAATGATGTTGATTTTTTACGTAAAAGTTGCAATATATTTTTCTCTTACATACTAATAATCTTATGCCACTATAGTAGGCTACGAAAATTAAGGTTCTTCGGAGTACTCATGTTATGTATGACAGTATGAGGTAAAAGTTCTTTTGCAATAAATTACTATGAACTATAAACTGTGAATGAGGTAAGATTTCTTTTAGATAGCTTAAAATTTGCCAAGGGAGGTATGGCTAACATTTTTTTAGATAACTTCAATTTTCATCAGTTTCTTACTTTTTCCAATTGATTTCAACTAGATTTTGATCAGGGGATCTACATATTCATCTGATAATTAGAAACAAATCATAATTTATGTAGTTTTTCAGATTCTCATGTATGTCCTCCACATGTTTATAAAAATGCCCAAACCAAGTTTTTTTTTCCTTCAGAATTTGACTGTTTTGAGTTTAATTATGTTGGTAATGTGTAGTTGTGGTCTGGATATTTTTAGTTTTGGTTCTTGATTGGGTTTAAGTTGTGATTAGATTGCTTGTGTTTGTGAGTTTTGTGATGTGTTTAATTGATCATCTGTTATTGTTTTTTGTTTATGGATTTACAGGGAGCGAGTGGTTAATCGGGTTTCGTTTATGGATAATACGAAGTCGTATCAACAGAGACGAGGGAGCTTGATCCCTCTCTCACCAACACAAATGCTCTGGTCAAGTGGAAATGGCACATGTAATAAAGATGACAAAGACAAAGGTGTCAATGTGCAAGTTATTCTGCGCTGCAGGTTTGTTTTGAGTATCATTATATTATCTATTAGTTAGCTTAAATCCAGGAGGGTACTTTAGAATATTGGCATAGAAATTGGTTAATTTAAGGATCTTCTTTTGAAAAAGGTTAGACATGTATTATTAAGAATTAGCTAAAAAGGTAATGATTTAAACTGTTTAAAGTTGCACAAAATATCCTCAAGTGTTTATGAGTTACAACCTCTTGCATTGTTTTAATTAAAACTATCGGATCATTACTTTAATAATATATCTGTATAAGTTTACTTACTAGATGCATTATTTGTTAAATTTAGAAAATAGACAATCAGTGTTGGTGGGTCTACCAGACCTCTACCCACCTTTCTGCCCATTTTGATCAATTATCCAACCGCCTATTTTCCAACTATAATTTAATCCAAAAACAGATAGCAAAAACACAAATATTAAGAAAACTATAACAAGTACTTCACAGTTAGTAAATTCAATTTACCGGAAATTTCTTCTTGTGTTGAGATAACAAAGACTTCAGATCTTCACTATGAACATCAGGACAGAAATCCACAAGAAGCGCTCCTGAATCACCATGCACCCAAGTCAAACAACTAGAAGTTAAAAGGTTTCATTGAACAAACAAATTGCCTTTATAGTCTGAACTAAAAAGATCACGAGCACCCAAAGCAGATAACCGAAGAACTATTGGCCCACTAAGTCCCCAATGTGTGACCAACATAGGCCCAACCTAACAAACAAGTTGAGTCAGAAACAATGCATATAGCATTTAATACATGGTTCCGAGAAAACATGCCTGGGTAAGTTCAGGAATGTTCTTCTGCAAAGATTCAAGCTTTAAACTTGCCTTGACTTTTGGGAATGTAATCTGAAATTTATCAAACTTTAACCATCTCTTAGAGAAATAACGCAACCTATTTTCAATATAGATTAAAAAAGATACCCCTGATAACTCTGTCAACGGTTTATCATCAATCTTGAAAGTAGATAAGCTTGGTACCGGTTTAATTATAGAATGGCCAAGTTGATTGGCAAGATAAATACTCTGCAGAAGAACTAAGAATAATCCTATTCTTCTTGGTCAAGCTGGGGTTGGGAAAACAACAATTGCAGAAGGATTAGCTATTCGTATTTCAGATGCAAATGTTCCTGTGTTTCTCTTGGTGGGCAGTGAGTTTTATAATGTTGGTATATGTTCTTTTTATTTCAACTTATATGTTTTTTTGATTGCAGACAAAGTGGGTTAAGTCATTGGATATTGGTTTGTTGATTTCTGGTGCAAAAGAGAGGGGAGAATTAGAGGGACGTGTAACTTCCCTAATTAGGGAGGTTAAGGAGTCCGATTAGCACACATTTTATACTTTTAAGTTCATCATCATGTTCTATTAAAACTGACAAGTTTAGCCTGTTTACTGATAAGCGAGTCCATTTGGGTCTTTAAATGCATAACAAGTCAAACCGGTAAAATAAAGAATGAGCAGTAATGGAAATAGGTTCTTCAAAACTAGACCAGTTTCCCCTTGGGAGGGGTGAATTACAGGTTCTTTCTTCCCTCAAACCATTTTAAAACTTTTGATTCCTAAATTCAATCTCCATTTTCTTTCTATGAAGTAAAGTAGACCAGTTTCATTCTTTGCTATTTGTTTAGGACATGGATATGCATTCTGTAGTTGATTATCTAATTATTATGATTTGAAATTGCGTTGAGTAGTTTTTTAAGTTTGGATAAACATATTCCACATATGATTATCTTAGAAATTACTCTTCCTTTTAATCTAATTTGAGGAAAGATTACTCTCATTTTCTTACATAGTTTACATTATTTAAAATAATGAAATGGTGTCAAGCATTCAAACAACCGATTCTCTAATTATTACAACTTAAAACACACACAAACACATGCAACATGTTTTCTTACAGTTCTTTTTATTACACCTAATTATCTGATTTTTCAATATTACCTACTCACTTAAACATGCATGTCCAAGCACCCCCTAATTTTATGTGATATTAATCTTTTTCATAACCAAAAACATTTATATTGTAGTGTATTGCATCTACAACTATGGATGAGTACAGATTGCGTTTTGATAAAGATCAAGCATTGACACGTAGATTCCAACCTGTATTAATTGAAGTGCCGAATCAGGTAACTTGATTACATCTATACACATGTACATTTGATCTATTGTTAATATCATAAACAATGACATTAATGTTAAAACTGTAAATAAAGAAAACACAGGAAGATGCAATTCGGATTATGATGGGATTACAGGAAAAATACGAGGCTCATCATAAATGTAAATACATATTGGATGCCATAAACGCAGCTGTTTACCTGTCAGCAAGATACATTCCAGATAGATATATTCCAGATAAAGCCATTGATCTAATTTGATGAAGCAGGCAGTAGAGCAAGAATGATGTTTTTAGAAAGAAAAAAGAACAAGTTGACATACTTTCAAAATCTCCTCATGCTTATTGGCAAGAATGATGCTTTTAGAAAGAAAAAAGAACAAGTTGACATACTTTCAAAATCTCCTCATGCTTATTGGCAAGAAATTAAAGCTGTCCAGGCCATGCATGATGTGGTAATGAGTCATTAGATTGCTTGGTACTATGTTTATGACTTCTATTTTCTTATTCGTGTGCTTAGATATTTATTTTGAAAGTACTATGTTTATGAAAAACATTTTCTTATTCGTGTGCAATCTATGTCGATGTCGCCGCCGCATGTATTCAGAAAACAAATATCGCATTGTGAAATATGTCGATGTCGTCGCCGCCGCATCGCGCGGGTTCCTTACTAGTATAGTAATATAATATGTTTGTTATCACAAATTGACCAAACAAAAATACAAAATGAGAGTCTAACACCTATAAAAGATGATACATGAATTTGAGGGGAAACAAGCTCATGATTTCGTATCCTTTGTTGTGCAAGACCATGAAAAAAATCAAATATTGTTAAAATTTTAAATTGTTTTTTTTTTCCGGTTCATCTCTGGTTTACAAGGTCGGCTTGAACTCAATTCTCCCTGTTAACACGGTAGATACGTCACACTTAAGTTTGAAGTGTTTTTTGAAATTCATAAATTTATGTTATTCAGTTGATAAAAGTCAATTGACATTTTATCTGATTAATCAATTAGTGTTTATCTTCAACTTAAGTTCCTGAAAAATGTATATTTACAATAGAGACAACGTTTGTACGTCAACATTTAAGATCTTGGAGGTATCGAATAATAAAATTATTCAAAGACAACTATGTGCAGAGTTAGAGAAGACGTAATCCCGTTGCCTAGTACGGGTGTACCTACTAATATGTAATTAAATCAAAAATGTGTCTGTACATGTTATTTGTGAATTTTGCTCTATTTTGACGTGAGTGTATTTCATATGAAATTATGTTACGACCATCATGACATCACTTACTAAAGGAAATGTGACTATGAACATAATTGAAGTTGATTTGAATTACACTCGTATATTAATTGCAAAAATGATATGTTTTTTCCTATGAAAATAACGACTTATGTAAAAGCCGACGAGTTGAAAATTAACGAACCAAATTGACAAATATGGGCTTGGGTGACCGATTATACTTCTAACACGATGTTTAAACCTAAATTTACCTTACATGATCAAATTCAATCTAGTAAATTCTAAATTTAACATGTTTCAATCTAGTAAATTCTAAATTTAACGTGTTATTTTACGCTCGAATCCACCATTACACATTTGGATATGGCCTAATTAATGGATGTGTATAGTTGATTTTTTATAAAGTCACTTGTATACATTAGAGGCCTAATTTCTGAAGTTGAGTACGTAAACTTTTTCTTAAATCTTAACTAAAGTATACACTAATTAAACTACTTGTTAGAAGGATATATACAATTGAATCTACCCTATATGTTAAGTTATTAAATATACGCTTATTGTTAGTACACACGAAAATAACCATCAAACCAATAAAAACCAGCTTGTGTGGCCTATTCAGCCAACACGTCATATTTCATTTGTTGTTTTTTGAAACCCTAGGTAGAGAATTGACTCAATTTTTATTATTTAAAACTAGTCGAATATGACCGTAAACTCTCTCAAGATATCATTTATTATCCCAATCTAATAACGAAAAGTTGATTCTACAAACGCACCTAAAACATGAACATTTATATGCAAACAATAACTATATTTTAAACATGCATACAAATACTTCTAATCAATTGTAAATTTGACATATTTTTTCTGTTATCATACTTGATACTTGGTGTTAGTTTTATTATTACATGTTTCAATTTTCTTGTCAGGTATTTTTAAACACGTGTTCTTAGATGTGTATCAATTTTTTGTTGTGTATATATTTTTAGAGTAAACATGGATGATCCCTATGATTACGTTAAAATTTTAGATTTGGTTCTTAAAATTTTGAATTTGGTTCTTAAAATTTAAAATCTTTAAATATCGCCACCAACATTTCTTTCTCTTTCATATATAGTTCATATGTCTATTAGTCGACCGTTAGTGATGTTAAATATTATAAATATTAACATTTTACTCACATTAGTCATCTATTTAATTTATCTTTTAAACTAAAGTATTATTTTTATTTAAGAATATTTTATATTTATGTTTTTCAATTTTCTTTTATTTTTTATATAATTTTTATAATTTCATTATTAATAAGATTATTATTTAATAAAATACGTACCCAAATAATTTTTTTTAATATATGTTTTTTTAAAATGTTCTGCTTTTAAACCGTTTTTATATATCATTCTAAAAATTTTAGATTTTTTAAACTTTTTTTTTAAATTGGTTGGTTTTCTAAAGTTTTTTTTTGTTTTTAAAAACATTCATTTCTTAAAACATCTTTTCTTGAATAAATTCTTAGTTTTTTAAACATTTTTAAAAATAATTCAATTTTAAACGTCTTTATAAAAGAAGACATTTTTATGAAGGTTTAAAAAATCCGCATATTGGTTTAAAAAATTTTATAAACCAAACATTTAAAAGAATAAATTTTTAATTTTTTTATTTGTGTATTAAATAATAAACATATTTATAATAAAAAAATTATAATAAAATAAAATTACATTGATAATCCCTACAGGTATAATAGTTATTTTGATAAATTTAACATTACTAACTGAACTACCAGACTAGGGACTATTGACAAACAAATAACTATAAAATTAGGGATGATATTAGCAATTTTAAAACTTTAAGGACTAAGTCCAAAATTTTAACCAAATCACAAGAACCATCGGTTTAATTTACTCATATTTTTAGAATGTGTTGTTAGTCTGTTAGATACTTAGATAAATACAAATCATTTTCCAGTTAGAGGTAAGAAGTATTATATATTTCAAATGCTGGTTTTAGGTTAAAACCTCACCCAGTGAAATTTTTTTGTAATGACAGGTTTACTTCTTGATTGGTGTTTTTGGGTGAGTCAAACGTGTAATATGTACTGCTAACATCTCGTCTCAGGTAGCATCACTCGTGTTTTGAGGGTAGTTACAAACACCTTAAAAAGATAACATTTTGAATGACTCTTAACTCTCGATCTTTAAGGAATAAAATATCTATTAAACACTCGGATAACATTGGATCAAATTCCCTTAGATGATTCTCAATAAGTACTCAAGTAGCTTATATAGCAATTCATTAGTTAGAAAAGCTCAATTAAATTCAAGGATCAAATCTGTGAAACCAAAACATCACTCCGACGATGACTCGTATCCTCACTCAAATCATCATTATTAAGTTATTTTCATCGATTTTTAGCCAATTTCAGTTAATTTTACGTTAATCTTAAGTATTTGCTGTTAATTTTGATATAATTTCAATTTGTATGTGTGTATGTCAATGTGTGAATCTGAATTGCTTTCATTAACGAACGATCGGACGCTGTAATCAGCGAGAGAAGGATCGTGAACGAGCCAATGCTCGTAACACCGATAAAGGAAAGGCGAAAGATGATGGATTGACACCTGAACAACGTCGTGAAAGGTTAGAACGATTGTTTGATTCAATTTAATTTTGATTTTGTTTATGAATGTTGTTGGATGTTGCTTTGATTTGGTTATTGGTTGATTAATTGGTTGATTGTTTTGATTCGGTTTAGTTTGGATTTTGATGGTGATGCAATAAGTTTGGGATGTATTGTTCATGATTGAGGCAACAATTTATTTAGACGATTATCGTGTCGTAAAATAGTTTTCACTTTAATGGCAAATAGTTATCGCAGTAAGACAGATGTCTGCAATTTTTCTTAATTTAGTTTTTATCCAAAATGTATTAGATTACGCTAACAATACTAGAAAATAGGGGTGTAAATTTATGATAACACATAAAAACACGAGCCAAACCTAACATAAAATTTATAGGTTGGGGTTTAGATAAATAAGTTCGGATTAGCTTATTTTAAAAATTTTCATATCTTATTCTTTTGTATTTTTTGTTGTAAAATTGTAATTTGAAATACTAATATATGAAAAAAATACAAAATTATAAAAATCAGGTTAAACTAGTCGTGTTCGTGTCAACCCGTAAATTTCGCGTCATATTCAGATTCATGTAAAATTTTCTGGTTCCTACTGGGTTGCCAGGTTGGACCCACAACCGTAAACACACCCCGTTTAGCATCCATACTAGAAAACTGGTTTTGACTTGAGTGGCATAAAAATCGATTCCAAAAGTGAAAGGAAAATCAAATGTAAGTGTTCTTGTCTTTGAGAAGTTTAAGCATAACAAGTAAAAATGGTTTTAAGGGAAGCTTTTAGTATCATCCTTAGACCATTTGTACTAGATACACGAAACATAGTGTTTCTCAAATCCAATAAAGGCGTACTGGTGCTCAAAGAGTCCACGTTTTCGCATCCAGGGAGGTCCGTCCATTTAAGGGAAGATGTAGTCTTTACATTTGTGAGGCCGTTCCACGATCAAACCTGAGACCTTCGTCCTTTAGGAAGTTTTACCGCTGAACCTCAAATCCAATAAGGTGGATATCAATCTTCACTTGTCCTTTATGCATTAATAGTTGTACATATGGTCACGCGAAGAAAATAGGGAACAATTACCAGTAAATGAGAAGAATGAGACAATGATAAAATTGCTTATGTGAGGTTGATGTGATACTCGGAGAAAATGTAGCCACTGTGTGTATGACTGTGTGAAATATTTGACTATTTATCAAATATATTGAATGTCTTTTAATAGTAATAAATGAAAAAAAGACCTGGTAGTCTGCAATCAATTACATTGATGATTTGTAATTTAATAGTTGGCAAATTAGTAATTGACCTAAAAGCTTGACTTTTCCTATTGAAATATTAAGATTTTCACAGACACCACAATAATATGAACTGCTGCAATTTTAATGTACACAAACAATTTCTGTCATAGACTCGTGATAGAGTGCAGGATACAAATCTGCATATGTGGAGTTAACCATTTTCAGAATAACGAGAAAACAGTTTTCAGTTGACGAAAAAATCAAAATAGATGTTGGTTGATACAACTGATACTCATGTCACGTTATGAACATACGGAGATGCGAAAGCACTCCAAGAGAAGGCCGCCAAGAAGGCGGCACAGGCGATGGGGAATGGTGACACCGGAGGTAAAAATTAACACCAAGAAATAACGGAGTACTTTGATGAGAGTGATAATATTGTGGTAAATAACTAAACACTTGTATCATAGGCTGTTTGGCCATAAGTTCATGTTACTTGACCTTATAACATTACTTGTTAAGTTATTAACTTATTATGTGAAGATTATGTTATTTGTCATTATAAGTTTTGGGGGGGGGGGGGGGGGGGGTTCGTTCGAAAATGCGAAAGCTAAAATCAAGATAACCTGTTGTTTTGAATTATAGAAGCCAAAATTGATGGGCCATATTTTTGTTCTACTTGCTACTTCTCATACTCGATTGTTCGTTGAATGTTGTTGCTCTACTAAACAAAACCTTAAACCCTCAAAGGCTCAATTAATGGGGGACTAATAATAAGGAGTTGAATTTACAAGTAAATGATGGGTTTTAGTTGTAACTTGTAGGTGTACAAGTGGGGTTAAAAATATGTTAGAAACCGGTTGGAGTTAGGTTAACAAAAGTCAAACCTGTTTGTTTTACAAACAAACAAACAAATAAACCCAGTATATTTCACTCAAGAGCAGGGTCTGGGGGAGGTAGGTGGCGGTGAGTTTTTCCTCTATCCAGGTAGGTAGAGAGACCGCTTCCAAAGAGACCTCCGACTCGATAACAAAAGCAATAACGCTAGTGAGTCAGCATATAATCGAACATACAATATATGATACAACACACACCACACATCATACAGTAAAAAATCACCAAAAGGAAATAGAAAATGAGCAAGCATACATCAGAGAAGCAGCAGGTTTCGCCTATAAAGGGCAGAAGCGGACTACATACACATCAGGCCCCGCAACAAGTTTTCAAACCTGTTTGTTTTATTTTTCTGAAACCATTTCAGGTTAAAGCCGGTTTGAATGAGGGAAATTAGCGGGTTTCAATTGGATTGAATCAGGTTGAAACCGGTTTTATTTGGGTTTGCCGGGTTAAACTGTTTCACCGAATAAGATTAGGAACTGATCTCAAAAACATTGTAGGATCGGTTGAAGTGAAACTGGTTTGACAACTGGGTTGAGGTTGCCGGTTTCGGTTCTAACTGGTATTCTTTTTCTTCCCCTCTACTTATAAAATGAGATAGAAAAGAGTTGGAAAATAAGATGGGCCTTGTTAGAAAATGAGATTGGGCCTCATATAATTTAAGAAAAGGAAAAAAAAACAAATATTTTGCATTAATTGGGCTTATCTAAGTGGGGGCATTGCCCCTATAACCTCCACATGGATTCTTTCATGCACCGGATGTTTAGAAATACCTTTTAAAAATGCTTTCTAATGTGTCACTCCTATTAGAGAAATTGTTTAGAAAACCCAAGAAATCAGAAAAATGTGAAAAATCGAGTGTTGTTACGGGTTTAAATCATGCTTCTTTCATCTTTTGATGATAATTGATTTTTTCAGAGCTGTATTCTCATTCTATTTATTGTTTGATCTTATTCGCCACACTAATATCATTTTCTAGGTGATATGTAATTCTTTTAGCACTTTTCACATCAAAATAGTGACCATGTATCAGCAAGAGAAGAAATGTTGAATATTCTTATTGAGATGTGTTTTTCAACCAACAGAAATCTTCACACATGAAGTGGTTAATAAGTTTTAAAAAGTTAACAACCCCATATAGGTTCTTACGAAAACTATACATCATGGAACTTCCAATAACCGTCATTATTCTAATTAATAACTAACTAGTTGAGTTTCCTCTGCCCATTCGGGCGAAACCAATATAGTATAAAAGAAATAAAGTTTGTTTGCAACAATGTCATCTTAATTACGAAAAGATGACTACGTGTAAACAAAAGATAAAGTCGTAACATGCCCAAAAAGATATCAACACATATTTTTCATCTGTAGTAGTTATATATATTATTATGAAGATGGGAGCGAATCTATCATTCCATTGAGTAGTAGAAGGTAGTAAAAGATTTTTACTTTTTGGTATCGTTATCATTCGGTTATGAGACAATAAAAAACAATAATAACAAGTAGTTATAATAGTAATAGTTATGACAAAGCTAACACCAGCACAAAAACACATCATAATAACCATGATATTAATAAAATATAAAAATAAAATAAAATAAAATAAAAGAATAATAGATAAGCAATACTAAGGGGCTGTTTGATAGCCTCTTAAATAATGAACCGTTAAGAGGTTTATGTGTTTGTTTCAAAAAAACGGCCTCTGAATGAAGCATTCAGTGCTGAATGGTTCAGATATGAAATATCGGCTGAATGAAGTTCTAGACACAACTACCCTCAAAACTCACAGCACTCATCTTCGATCTTCATCTTCATCTTCGATCTTCATCTTCATCTTCGATCTTCATCACAGCCTCTTCATCTTCATCTTCGATTCACCACAGCCTCCTCCGCCTCCTCCGCCATCCCGATTCACCACAACCTCTTCATCTTCATCTTCGATCTTCATCTTCATCTTCATCCCCGATTCACCATAGCCTCCTCCGCCTCCTCCGCCATCCCGATTCACCACAGCCTCTTCATCTTCATCTTCGATCTTCAAAACCCTTGTGGACTGCAACCCTCGCCGCCGATCAGCATCGATTTACAAAGATAATCAGAGGAGAATGAGTCGGAGCCTAGGTATTCCGGTGAAGCTGCTACACGAGGCCACGGACACATTGTCACCGTAGAACTGCAAGACAACTGATTGAATGCGAAGACAACGAATTGCCAACTGGAAAACATCACCTTCACCGCTAAGGTTTTTACCGCCTTATAATCTCTCAACGTTATAACTTTGATGTCAAGCGTTGTGTGTCTTCTTGATTTGTTTCATTATAAGCAGTTACCAAAACCCTAATTTATTTGGTGAGGGCTATGCAATTGCAAGGCCGGACATGGTATTATGATTGGTGATAAAGGGCAAGTTACTGTCGAACATTGAAACAATTATGGCTCTTTTGTAAACCCTAAACCCTAGATGTGCTTGAATCTGTATTATCTTCTCTGCTTAAGTTTGTGATATGGTAATGATGAAACTTATGCCATGTTAACAAATTGTATAAACTTATGTGTGAGATTTGAAACAAGTGATCAATGTGGCCAATTTACTTGTCTTTAGCCTGGCATGCTACTTGGAAATTTTGCTACCACAATGGTATTTTTGAAAGCTAAAGCCAGTATGGTGCTTAGGTAATTACAAGTGTTAGTAACTCAATTTGATGGTCGGTAATCAAGCTACAATAGTTTAAAAGAACCACCCATTTGTTGTCCTTCTACTCTATGCTAGTGAGAAGTTTGTTTTGGGTATTGTGGAATGCGGTTCGAGTTCTATTCAAAGTTTTCTGCCTCCTATCATGCTGCCATCTTTACTTAATGGTGGTTTAATAACATGATATGAGACTTTCTACCTCCACATATATGATCTGTAGTTCCTTAGTTATATTGTTTTTTTTTGTATTCTTTTGGTTATGCTTCTTTGTCAGCACACTTGGATAACATTTTTTTACTAAATAATGATGGTGAAGATAACAGCACCACTGCAGTTGTACCTCTCCAACAGCAAATATCTATCTGAATAAATATCTATTTTTTTCCGTTGGTCAAATGTGCAACAGGTATCGTCACAGGATTCAATCTATTTTCCGTTTGTGTTTATTTTGGCTCAAATGATGTTACAAATAATAATGTTTTTTGTTTATGTATGATGATTAATAATAGGAACCCAAGGACTATAACTGCAGAAAGAATGGCAGTTGAAGCATGAAGAAGATGGAGGATCCTCCATCCCCTGTTCAGTTCTTACCTGTGGTTACCGAAGAAAATAAAGTGATAGGTATTGTGACACTACATGGACTAGTATCTGCTGGTCTTTGAAGCTGCTATCACTTCATTTCTATTATATTTTACAGTGTAGTTTTTAAAGAAATGTCACACCCCAACCTGACGACGGAATCATCGATGTGTGAGGGATAAGATTGTTCACAGCCACATAACGCTATGTTTAAATGTAAATAATCAAATTAATAGTTTCAACAGGAATTACAAACATAAGTCTCAATCACGAAATACATCCAAACAAATATCAAAACATAACATAACATTTCATTTAATTAACTAGGTCCACGTCCTAGTTTTATTGCAAGCTTCAAAAGACCACTTTAAACCTGGGGGTTATCTGAAACATGATAAAAATAAAAGGTCAACTAAAAATAGTTGGTGAGTTTCCAATGTTTTCATACATAATAAGAAAAGATTATAAGTTGCAATTCGTGTCATAGGTTAGAAGCTAGTAAGGTTATAGAACACATATCTTCACAATCAAACCTCGACTTGATTACAAGTATATAGATTTGCTAAGTGTATTTGGTTCCCTAGTGCACAAGCATACGGCTCCTAGGAGTCGGCAATACATCGACTTTAGCACCAATAGGCTTGTCAGGCCCAAGATCCAAGACGTCGCCAGGCTAGCAGTAGTTAATGATTGTAACAAACTAGGTATCTCATATAATCACTTACAACATACAAATAACCATGACAAGATATAAAGATGAATTGCAAGTGCTTTACAAGTCTCAAACGTTTATAAGTGTGTAATATATAAGTATCATGTTTCACCCCAAATGGTGTGAAATAAGTAAAAGGGGCAAGGAAAACTCACTTGTCAAATATTATATAATGACGATTAATAAGAATAATAGTAGGCGTCGTTCCAACGTGAATCGTTACAAGGCACCTAAATATGTAAATATATATTCACGAGGTTAAAGTCTTAATAATAAGCTTTAATGTTTTAAGAGGAATTAGGGTTTCTATTTGGGTTTTGAATGGTAGTTTAAATAACCAAATTTATTTAGTCTGAACGTCTTAAAATAAATAAAATGACTTTAGTGAATGTGATTACGTTTAGAATTTATAAATGTATCCGTACGCGTAAACATTTGATTTATTGTTAATGCGTGGAAAATAAATAATTAATTTTTATTAATCAATCATATGATAATTAATTAATATATTTAATTTGATTATAAAAAGAAAAGAACACGTTTTGGCAGGATTTAAACATATAACTTTATATCATGATTTAAACAATAATAAATATTATTTGAATAATTTACAAGTAATATGGCGTTAAATAATAATTTAATAGTTTAAATTATTAAAAGTTCATTTTTGTATAAAAATTTTGTATTATTTGTGATTTTTATTTATTTAAAACATTTAATAAAGTAGATGAAATTTAAAAATAATTTCCAGAAAACAGATAAGTTGTTTTAAAAATTTTAATGTTTATAAAACATTTTTTTATAATTTTTAGAATTTTCCTGGATTTTAAAGTCTAAAAAAAGGATTTAAAAAAAATTGGGAGGTGGCCCTGGGTCGAACCCGGGACCTCTCGGGTGGAAGGACTTGTGCTTAACCGTGAACCAAGGCTTATAGCCGCTGTAATGATCCGGTCTCAATACTATAAACCATCTTAACCAAAACCCCCATTTCCCCAATTCGAGCCCTAGGTTCGAATCTCCCAAATTGAACACGAATTTGATATGGAATGCTTCTGAAATCATGGGGCTTTTAATCCTCATGTAAAAACGATCCTATAGGTATGTTTAATTACCTGATTGGAGATCAAATGGGCGAGCACAGATCAAGAACAGTCGCGGCTAGAGATGAGATTGGTTCGAGATGAAATTGTTGATGATAATCGATTAAATCAGCAGGAAGCTTCGTGTGATGATCTCTATGCAAAGCCCTTTATCAATTGAAGCTGAAATTGCTCGGAGATAGTTGTTGATTGAGTTGCAGGTTCACGGCAGTGGAGTCGATCGAAGGGAATGTTTTCAATTGTTTTGAATGAAATTGAAGTTACAGGAGTGTTATAATCGATCTTAAGTGTGTTAGTGCGATCTCAATTTGATTATTAAAGTTCACTGTGCGATCTGAGCTCTGTAAAAGTTGTCGACATCACGTGGAGAGGACAGGGGTTGAATCGCAATGAGATTTTCAAATTAAACTAAAGGCATGCGTTCGAATCCTCCACGTGAATGTGTCGGGGTGTTTGTTTTGATTTAAAATGGAGTAAATTGGCCGCTGCGGGCTCGCCGGAGTTCGGTGGCCGGCGGCGAGTGTCCGGCGGGGGAAAGGGGGGATGTTTGAATAATTTACAAAATGGTCCTGCAATTTCAATCTCTTATCATTTTATGTTAGAATTTTATGTTAGAACTCTAAGTTTTATTTTATTATTATTATTATTATTATTATTTTATTATTATTATTATTATTATTATTATCATTATTATATTATTATTTCCATTAACATTATGTTACTATTTTTATAATTACATTAGTATTATTATACTATTATTATTAGTTATTATTGTCATTATTATTAGTTACTATTATATTATTATTATTATTGTAATTAGCTATCAAATTATTATTATATATTATTATTATTTATTATATTATTATTATTATTAATTTATTATTTATTATTAGCAAAACTAACTTTAAATCAATTCAAAATTACAAGATGTTACAGTCTCCCCAACTTGAAAGAATTTCGTCCCGAAATTAAAAATAAACTATGCGAATAGATACGGGTATTTCTTCTTCATGTGCTCCTCACGTTCCCAAGTAAATTCAGCGCCACGCTTATTCTCCCAACGAACCTTGACGATTGGGGTTGTGGTGGTTCTAGTCTTCTTCATAATATGATCCATAACTTCAACGGGTTTCTCGACAAAGTGTAATGACTCGTCGATCTGGATGTCATCCAACGGGACATGCAACCTTCGTCAGCCAGACACTTCCTCAAATTCGAAACATGGAACACAGGATGAATTCCACTAAGGTCGGAAGGTAATTCCAGTTTGTAAGCCACTTTCCCAATCCTTTTCAGAATCTTGAAAGGTCCTACGATCTTGGAGCAAGTTTACCCTTTCTTCCAAAGCGAACAACACCCTTCCACGGTGAACCTTAAGAAGAACCATCTCCCAACTTGGAATTCCAATGGCTTACGTCGCTTATCAGCATAGCTCTTTTGTCGACTTCTTGCCACTTCAAGGTTCTTTCGGATGATAGAAACTTTATCGGTCGTCTCTTGTATGAGTTCAGGACCAATGATGAGGTTTTCACCAATGTCGGTCCAGCAGATCGGTGAACGACATTTTCGACCGTTAAAGTGCTTCGAATGGTGCCATCTTGATACTCGAGTGATAACTATTGTTATACGAAAACTCAGCAAGCGATAGATGCGTATCCCAATCACCACCAAAGTCAAGGACACACATGCGTAGCAAATCCTCCAGGGTTTGGATCGTCTGCTCGGTTTGACCATCAGTTTGAGGATGGTAAGCCGTGCTTAGATCTAGTTGTGTACCCAAGAGTTCTTGCATAGACGTCCAAAAATGCGAAGTGAAACAGGCGTCACGGTCGGATATGATGTGAAGAGGCCCCATGACGACTTACAATTTCATCAACGTATATACGAGCCAATCTTGATGTCTTGTAAGTGTCACGTATGGGTATAAAATGTGCCGATTTGGTCAATCGGTCAACGATCACCCATATGCTATCATGTCCTCGAGAGGTTCGGGGTAGTTTAGTTATGAAGTCCATGGATATGTGTTCCCACTTCCACATAGGAATCTCGGGTTGTTCAAGTAACCCACTTGGACGTTGATGTTCGGCTTTAACCTTCGTACACGAGAGGCACTTAGCTACATATGTCGCTATGTCTTTCTTCATCCCAGGCCACCAATATTGACCACGCAGGTCCATGTACATTTTATCGGAGCCAGGATGAATAGAATAACGAGTTTGATGAGCTTCGTCCATGACAAGGGTACGAAGATTATCATGATTTGGAACCCAAATTCGATTCGTGAAGTACATCAACCCATTAGGTTTCGTCTCCAGTTGAGTTAGAAGGTTATGCTCCAGTTCATCCTTCATTCTTCCTTCTTGTTGAGTCATTTGTTGAGCCTCCAAGATACTAGACTCGATGTCACTATCTATTCTCAAATTTTGTAGCAGTACGGTAGCCTTGTTGACATCTAGTCGAATTTCAGTATCGAATCTTCTCAAAGCATCAAACCACTGTCGTCGATCGCGAATCTCTTGAAACGAGGTCATCTTGTTATGGACTTTACGACTTAGTGCATCGGCTACGACATTTGCCTTCCCAGGGTGGTAACGAATGTCACAGTCATAATCATTAATCAACTCAACCCAACGACGTTGTCTCATATTGAGATCTTTTTGAGTAAAAACGTGTTGAAGGCTTTTGTGATCGGTGTAGACTATACATTTCGTACCATAAAGGTAATGCCTCCAGATCTTCAAGGCAAAAACAACAGCACCAAGCTCGAGATCGTGGGTTGTGTAATTCACCTCGTGAACCTTCAATTGTCTTGATGCATATGCTATGACCTTTCCTCGTTGCATAAGAACGCAACCAAGGCCTTGTTTTGATGCATCACAATATACGGTGAAATCTTCGTTTCCATCGGGTAGGGTCAAGATAGGGGCATTGCACAGTTTGTGCTTTAACGCTTCAAAAGCTTCTTCTTGTTCGGGCCCCTACTCGAATGGTTTATTCTTTCGTGTCAAGGAAGTGAGTGGCTTCGCGATCCTTGAAAAGTTGGCGATGAATCGCCGGTAATAACCAGCAAGACCAAGGAAAGAACGAATCTCGGTCGGAGTCGTGGGAACACACAATTCTTCACAGCTTCCACCTTTGCAGGGTCAACGTGAATTCCTTGGCTATTCACCACATGTCCTAGAAATTGAACTTCCTCGAGCCAGAAATCGCACTTAGAGAACTTCGCGTACAGTTGTTCCTTCTTCAACAGATCGAGGATTTGACGGAGATGAAGTTCATGATCGGAACGGGACTTGGAATAAATGAGAATGTCGTCGATGAAAACGATGACAAATTTGTCTAGGTATGGCTTGCACACCCGGTTCATAAGATCCATGAAGACCGCAGGAGCATTTGTTAAGCCGAAAGGCATAACCGTAAACTCATAATGTCCATAACAAGTACGAAACGCGGTCTTTGGGATGTCATCGTCATGGACTCGTAATTGATGATATCCAGAACGTAGATCAATCTTCGAGAATATAGCAGCTCCTTGAAGTTGATCGAACAGATCGTCGATACGAGGAAGAGGATACCGGTTCTTGATGGTCAACTTGTTGAGCTCCCGGTAATCGATACACATACGGAATGACCCATCTTTCTTCTTTACAAATAAGACAAGTGCACCCCAAGGAGAAGAACTAGGGCGAATGAAACCTTTATCAGTCAATTCTTGAAGTTGACTAGAGAGTTCTTGCATTTCCGATGGTGCAAGCCGATATGGTGACTTAGCCACGGGGTTTGCTCCCGGTATCAAGTAAATTTTAAACTCGACTTCACGTACGGGAGGTAAACCGCTAAGGTCATCGGGAAATACTTCAGGAAAGTCTCGTACGATAGGGACATCCTTAAGTTCTTTCCCTTTGACTTTTGTGTTGACCACGTAAGCTAAGAAGGCCATATATTTCTTGGTTAAGCACTTTCGGGCTTGAGTGCAAGACATGAGTTTAAGTCTTTGGAATGGTTTCTCGCCGAACACTTTCAAAGTATCCCCAGATGGTAACGGTATACGGATACACTTCTCAAAGCAAACGATCTCGGCATGGTGTTTGGCTAGCCAATCCATACCAATGATGACGTCGAAACTTCCAAGTTCCATAGGAATAAGATCAATGGAGAATTCGTTTTTGTTAAGGCTTATGATGCAATCACGTATTATGGCGTCAACGACAATAGATTTCCCATCGGCGACTTCGACCGTGTAGGGTCTTTTCAGATTAATACGTGGTTTAGAAAGTATGGGTTCGAATTCTAACGACACGAAACTCTTATCCGCACCCGAATCAAATAATACAGATGCATAATGATCATTCACAAGATACATACCTGTTTGGTAAAAATTTTATTATTGATACGTTGAATACAAAGATAGAAACATCAATGGTACAAGAAATGATTTAAACGGGGTTCAACGTCGTACCATTCACAACGTCATTGCTGACTTGTGCTTGGTTAGCGTTGATATTGAAAGCACGTCCTCGGGCTGGTGGCACATTACCCACAGGGCGAGGGCATTGTGGACGGAAATGACCAGGTTCTTCACAATTGTAGCAAACACGGTTTGTGACCATGGTGGCGTTGTTAGGAGCACGGTGACAAGTCGCCACCCAGTGACCATATTTACCACATAAGGTACATATACGGCATGGTTGATTCCTCGGATGATGATATCTACACGTGTTGCACATAGGTTGCGGACCAGCATAGGCTCTAGCCCCAGGCACTTGTGCCACAGGTGCAGCGGTAGGTACAAGTTGTTTTTGGGGTTGTTTGGTTGCAGCCACAGCATAGTTGCGTGCCGGTGTAAACTTGCGCTTCTTGTTGTTGTTGTTGTTGTTGTTGTTGGACGGTTCAGCTTTGGTCTCCTTAATGTCCTCACTAGCCATCTTTTCCACCTTCTTTGCACCTTTCACAGACATGGTGCCTGCTCGAATATGGTTCTCGGTGAGTTGAGCGGTGATAGTAATGGCTTCTTCTAAAGTTGTGGGTTGGCTACCCACTACAGCATCTTGAATTTTGGGTGGTACACCCTTAATGAATTTCTCGATGTTGCGGGGAACGGTATCGACCATGTGAGGCAGTAATAAACTCAACTCATGATGCCTAGTTGAGTAGGTCAAATGATCACCATCGTTTTGCTTCAAATTCCAGAATTCTTCTTCCAGCTTTTGCAATTCACTTCTCGGGCAGAACTTCGCGATGGCGATGTTCTTGAACTCATCCCAAGAGAGTGCCAAAATAGCATCAGTCCCTCGGTTTCTTTTCTCGCTATTCCACCAGGTAAGTGCCCTTTGTTGAAGCATACTAGTGGTATAACGGACTTTGAGTGCCTCGGGACACTCACAATTGGCAAAGGTGTTTTCCATGCTTTCGAACCACTCAAGAAGACCAGTGGCTCCTTCCTTGCCACTAAAGCTAGTGGGCTTGCAAGAGCTAAAGTGCTTGAAGGTGCAAGTTTGGTTGTTGCGCACTTTGTTTGCACTATTCTCTCCTTGACCATTTCCATTGTTGCTAGAGGTGGTCATCAAAGTGCTATTGAGTTCAGCAACCATGGTCGGAATGACAGCACCATTTGTGGAGCAATCATGGCGGCTAGCTTACGATCGGAACTTCTACGCCTTGCAAGTTGACGAGACATGCTGGACATACTAAAAGTGAGTTAGTTACGGGAATGAGGGTAACAAGGATAGTAGTTTAGACAAGGCAAGCTAAAGTTTGGAAGGTACATGGAATGATTCCATTTGGTAACGCATTACCATTTGGAACCGTGGACACGTCAAGGTAAATTGACTCATTTGCCTTAGAGATTTGTGTATTTTTACCATAGTTTATCACTCATCCCAGAAATCCCCAGGTAGCGTAACGGTTCCCTCAATGAGATTTATACGAATACGCTTGCCTTAGCCCGAAGGCATTTTGCCAGGAAATCCAGAATACAGGTGTCTATGTGTCACACAATATTTCTTAGGTTCATGAAATCAAAACCTTGATGAGATTTATATAGATTAGACATAACGTCTAAAGATCCAAGTCATAAGCATAAGTATACGATTCCACGTGTCGTCGAGAATAAGATTAAGAGGTTTCATGTTCGGGGAGAGTCTAAGAGTCAGATGTAAGTTTTGGGAGACATGTAGAAATGTTTAGGCAAATCCTATGCTAAGGCATCAAATTGCACATAAGGGAACATAGCATTATGTAGCATGTAAACCATATACTTTAAAAGATAGAAATATAATTCTATAAGGTTCATGCATATGCTATAGTCTAGGTCACCATTTCTAAAAACCTAATTCCCTATAGTTACGGGCTCTGATACCAATCTGTCACACCCCAACCTTGACGGCGGAATCGTCGAGGTGTGAGGGATAAGATTGTTCACAGCCACATAACGCTATGTTTAAATGTAAATAATCAAATTAATAGTTTCAACAGGAATTACAAACATAAGTCTCAATCACGAAATACATCCAAACAAATATCAAAACATAACATAACATTTCATTTAATTAACTAGGTCCACGTCCTAGTTTTATTGCAAGCTTCAAAGACCACTTTAAACCTGGGGTTACCTGAAACATGATAAAATAAAAGGTCAACTAAAAATAGTTGGTGAGTTTCCAATGTTTTCATACATAATAAGAAAAGATTATAAGTTACAATTCGTGTCATAGGTTAGAAGCTAGTAAGGTTATAGAACACATATCTTCACAATCAAACCTCGACTTGATTACAAGTATATAAGATTTGCTAAGTGTATTTGGTTCCCTAGTGCACAAGCATACGACTCCTAGGAGTCGGCAATACATCGACTTTAGCACCAAATAGGCTTGTCAGGCCCAAAGATCCAAGACGTCGCCAGGCTAGCAGTAGTTAATGATTGTAACAAACTATGTATCTCATATAATCACTTACAACATACAAATAACCATGACAAGATATAAAGATGAATTGCAAGTGCTTTACAAGTCTCAAACGTTTATAAGTGTGTAATATATAAGTATCATGTTTCACCCCAAAATGGTGTGAAATAAGTAAAAGGGGGCAAGGAAAACTCACTTGTCAAATAAGTATATAATGACGATTAATAAGAATAATAGTAGGCGTCGTTCCAACGTGAATCGTTACAAGGCACCTAAATATGTAAATATATATTCACGAGGTTAAAGTCTTAATAATAAGCTTTAATGTTTTAAGAGGAATTAGGGTTTCTATTTGGGTTTTTGAATGGTAGTTTAAATAACCAAATTTTATTTAGTCTGAACGTCTTAAAATAAATAAATGACTTTAGTGAATGTGATTACGTTTAGAATTTAATAAATGTATCCGTACGCGTAAACATTTGATTTATTGTTAATGCGTGGAAAATAAATAATTAATTTTTATTAATCAATCATATGATAATTAATTAATATATTTAATTATTTGATTTATAAAAAGAAAGAACACGTTTTTGGCAGGATTTAAACATATAACTTTTATATCATGATTTAAACAATAATAAATATTATTCGAATCCTTCACGTGAATGTGTTGGGGTGTTTGTTTTGATTTAAAATGGAGTAAATTGGCCGCTGCGGGCTCGCCGGAGTTCGGTGGCCGGCGGCGAGTGTCCGGCGGGGGAAAGGGGGGATGTTTGAATAATTTACAAAATGGTCCCTGCAATTTCAATCTCTTATCATTTTATGTTAGAACTCTTTATTCAAGTTTTCAAAATTACAATACGACCCCCTGCACTTTAATTCTAAGTTTTAGTATTATTATTATTATTATTATTATTATTATTATTATTATTATTATTATTATTATTATTATTATTATTATTATCATTATTAGTATTATTATTTCCATTAACATTATGGTTACTATTTTTATAATTACATTAGTATTATTATTACTATTATTATTAGTTATTATTGTCATTATTATTAGTTACTATTATTATTATTATTATTATTATTATTATTATTATTATTTGTAATTAGCTATCAATATTATTATTATTATTATTATTATATTATTATTATTATTATTAATTTATTATTTATTATTAGCAAAACTAACTTTAAATCAATTCAAAATTACAAGATGTTACAAGAAAGTTCATTCATGTTCATCATGAATCATAAGGGTTGTATTACTATTCTTTTCATTTTTTCATTGTTCTTCTGGCGAGGTTGTTTTCCCATGTAGATCGTTTGTGTTTTATGTATAAGGATCGTGTTGTTTTTTGATCGTGTACATCTGATGACAGCTTGTCTTTCTGTTTAAAGAAATATATCAACTTGGCATAAATAATCTTTGTAATTGGTTATTAGTATGTTGTATTTGAAATATTTTGAATAATTTTTGAGTTAGTCAATTAGTTTCAATTGATTAATATTTGAATTACTTTGTAATTGGTTATTAGTATGTTGTATTTGAAATATTTTGAGTTTGAATTTTAATATGTTGTATTTTGTTAACCTATTGATCATTCACGTACAGTCATTCAGACATCTAACCAAACAGATACATTTTATTCAGCCCAAAATAATTCAGAGGGGTAAAATTGTCATTTTGTTCTGTCATTCAGAGATTCAACGAAACAGCACATTTTGGTTCAGCACTTACTGGTTCAGAGCCTCTTAACCATTCAGACCTCTTAACCATTCAGCACTTAATGATTCAGATCTAACCAAACGGCCCCTAAGCACAAAAATAGTAATGACTACTTTTTTAGCTTAAAGCTAATGACACCATTATTTTTAATCAAGACTTCACATGTGGTTATGATCAAAAGTTAGGTTCTTATTCTCGCATGTCTCGGCCTTTGGACCACAAGGAGTATAAAGTATAAAGTAGTGCTTAATAAAACAACCGTTCACTGGCTTTGTTATTTTTAACAGTAAGAATTTAAACTTGTTTAGCCATTATCACCAAATAGTATATAGCTTCAAGCTAGACAATTAATCGCCCTAATAATGCTTAGTGCCTGTCAATGTAAGGATCCAAACGATTCGAACCGAGCTTGAACACAATTTGTTTAACTAATAGAGCATAAGCTCGAGACCTTTTAAGTTAGTGTGCTTCGGCTCATGAGTAGTTTTACAAGCCCCAGCTCAACTTGACCGTAATTTATTTATAATTTAATTATTTCTTGTATACATTTATGTTTTATAAATATTTATATCATAGTTATATATATACATATATGGGGAGGAATCCCTTTAAAATCATGTTATAAATGAAAACCATGAAAACTAGGGGTTACATATACGTAAGTACGTGTTACAAAATGTACAACTAAGAATTACGTATATGTATAGATTATGTATATGTAAGTACGTGTTACCAAGTGTACAAGTAAGAGTTACGTACATGTACCTCATACAAGTTACGTATATGTAAGTCATTTTGTCATCATCGACGTTACTTGGAGTTTATATTAAAAAATATATAATGACCTCAAAAAACAAGGTTGAATTGTACTCAAATATACTTTTAACAATTAAAAAGTTAAATCAATTATAAATTATATGATTGGATAGTGATGTTTTTCACGATTTTCAATTATAAATATGGTTTTTCTTTGATCCCTCTCTATATACATATATATATGTATATATATGTGTGGTGTGTGTGTGTGTGTATATATATATGTATATATATGTGTATATATATATGTGTGTGTGTGTGTATATATATGTATATGTATATGTATGTATCTCGTTATTTAGGTTTTCTTATCATAGCTATATATAATATCATTAATCATATAATTACATATTTTATTAAATAATGTAATAGTATTTACATAGGTAATATAATCATTTACATTGGTAGCCCTAACCAAGCTTAATGTATAAAACTTGGGTCAAACTCTATAATTAAATACAATTTAATTTAATCATGAGTCGGGCTTGAGTTTATTTAAACTTCATTAAATTAGTTTTACATTTTAACAAGGTATGAGTACTAGGTGAAGTTTAAGACTGTATTCCAAAATTTGACTAAATGATATAGGTTTGATCATCTAATCATTTATTTTTAGATAAAAGAATAAAAAAATTTACTAATTTCATATGTTGTTTTTTAAATTTTAATACAAGAATAAAGGGAAAGTAACCATATGAAAACATGGGCTCATGTCTTATGCTTACCACATAGTGAACGAGCACCATGTGCCACCTTCCAAACTCTTTGTATACAAATGATCAAAAGGCATACCATACTAATACATGAACATGGTCACTTTGAGAATCTCCACATGTGGTGTTCATCTCCCTTAATCACTAGAATTGGACATAGAATAGTCCACAAAATGAGATAACTTACAAATGAAATACAAAAGAAGTTAACCAAATGAACATTTTATTTGATAAAATAAAAAAAAACTATATATCTAGATGTCACATGGTAACAATTTAAATACTAGAACTACTTTAAAATACATCTATATATGCATTACTTTTATTTATACCATTTACTATAAAATAACAAGTCAGATTGCTATTAATTCCGTCAAATCTCTTATATAGTCTTGGAGTTGGTACGATCATAAGTCTATTAATTAGCTCTTTCACATGAGCCATCACTACAAGAAAATGGGTCTATAGCAACGAAAAAGTGAGACCCTATAGGGACGACATGTCGTCGCTATAGACCATTTTAATCTATAGCGACGACATATCGTCGCTATAGATGTTGTCCCAAAAAGTTAGTAGTTATAAGTTAAAATGTCGTCGGGATAGAAGTCGTCGGCATAAATTTAGCAATAGCAACGACATGTCGACCCTATAAAAGTCGAGGTTTCTGAAATTGACGAATAAAAAAATTAAAAAAAAAAATATGTATATTCTCTATAGCGACGACATGTCGTCGCTATAGATGATATTTATTTTTTTATATTATCTATAGCGACGACATGTCGTTCCTATAAAGAATATATATTTTTTTATGTTATCTATAGCGACGACTTGTCGTCCCTATAGATAATATATATATTTTAAAAAAAAAAGATATCATTCTATAGCGACGACATGTCGTCGCTATAGACTGTTATTTATTTATTTTTTTTTTTGGAACCTGCTTTTATTATAAAAATTAAACAAACACATAATTGATGCAAATTTAACAAACATATAATGAGTGCAAATCACATTCAAGTTTAACACACAAATAGTTCATATAATTTTAAAGTAGTTTAAAGTTCTATAAAATCTAATAAAAATATAAACTCTAATTGCCTCCAGGTGGTCGTTGCTGCTGGAAGTGACGCATCATTTCCATCTGCTCTTGGATCAGTCGTTGCATCTCTTCTATTTGTTGTTGTTGTTGTTGTGATTGTCTAAGCTCTGCAACTTCATCTTGCAAATGTTGTGTTGGAGGTTGTGAGCTAGAAAAATCAGGGGTGGGATGTCTCACCACGCGACCAACACCTCGTATATGTCCTCGCCTTTGACCTAAGGCGCGCTCAATGCATTGAATCTCATCAACAGCAGATGAGTCTCCACCAGTCTCGCTAGAGGATCTCACATACTCCTCTTGAATTCGTTCCTGCATTAAACATATTAAAAATATTAATTCAAATGGGTCATTTTGACCTAAACACACTTAAACATGCTATAATCAATCAAAAGTTAGTCCAAATGGGTCATTTTGACCCAAACACACTTAAACATGCTTGAATCAATCAAAAGATAGTTCAAATGGGTCATTTTGGCCCAAACACATTTAAACATACTAGAATCAATCAAAAGTTAGTACAATGGGTCATTTTGACCCAAACACACTTAAACATGCTAGAATCAATCAAAAGATAGTTCAAATGGGTCATTTTGGCCTAAACACACTTAAACATGCTAGAATCAATCAAAAGTTAGTTCAAATGAGCAATTTTGACCCAAACACACTTAAACATGCTAGAATCAATCAAAAGTTAGTCCAAATGGGTCATTTTGACCCAAACACACTTAACATACTAGAATTGCTTAAAATGAGCCATTTTAACCCAAACACACTTAAACATGCTAGAATCAATCAAAAGTTAGTCCAAATGGGTCATTTTGACCCAAACACACTTAAACATGATAGAATCAATCAAAAGATAGTTCAAATGGGTCATTTTGGCCCAAACACACTTAAACATGCTAGAATCAATCAAAAGTTAGTTCAAATGAGCAATTTTGACCCAAACACACTTAAACATGCTAGAATCAATCAAAAGTTAGTCCAAATGGGTCATTTTGACCCAAACACACTTAAACATACTAGAATTGCTTAAAATGAGCCATTTTAACCCAAACACACTTAAACATGCTAGAATCAATCAAAAGTTAGTCCAAATGGGTCATTTTGACCCAAACACACTTAAACATACTAGAATTGCTTAAAATGAGCTATTTTAACCCAAACACACTTAAACATGCTAGAATCAATCAAAAGTTAGTCCAAATGGGTCATTTTGACCCAAACACACTTAAACATGATAGAATCAATCAAAAGATAGTTCAAATGGGTCATTTTGGCCCAAACACACTTAAACATGCTAGAATCAATCAAAAGTTAGTTCAAATGAGCAATTTTGACCCAAACACACTTAAACATGCTAGAATCAATCAAAAGTTAGTCCAAATGGGTCATTTTGACCCAAACACACTTAAACATACTAGAATTGCTTAAAATGAGCCATTTTAACCCAAACACACTTAAACATGCTAGAATCAATCAAAAGTTAGTCCAAATGGGTCATTTTGACCCAAACACACTTAAACATGCTAGAATCAATCAAAAGTTAGTCCAAATGGGTCATTTTGACCCAAACACACTTAAACATGCTTGAATCAATCAAAAGTTAGTCCAAATGGGTCATTTTGACCCAAACACACTTAAACATACTAGAATTGCTTAAAATGAGCCATTTTAACCCAAACACACTTAAACATGCTAGAATCAATCAAAAGTTAGTCCAAATGGGTCATTTTGACCCAAACACACTTAAACATGCTAGAATCAATCAAAAGTTAGTCCAAATGGGTCATTTTGACCCAAACACACTTAAACATGCTTGAATCAATCAAAAGATAGTTCAAATGGGTCATTTTGGCCCAAACACATTTAAACATACTAGAATCAATCAAAAGTTAGTACAAATGGGTCATTTTGACCCAAACACACTTAAACATGCTAGAATCAATCAAAAGATAGTTCAAATGGGTCATTTTGGCCTAAACACACTTAAACATGCTAGAATCAATCAAAAGTTAGTTCAAATGAGCAATTTTGACCCAAACACACTTAAACATACTAGAATCAATCAAAAGTTAGTCCAAATGGGTCATTTTGACCCAAACACACTTAAACATACTAGATTCACACAATGTTAGTTAAACTTACTAGATTCACACAATGTTAGTTTAAACTTACCCAGTCCGATTCTGCGCTTGCATTCACCCATCCCGTACCTTCTTTGAAATGCATCTTCTGAAAGAGATCAATCGGACGACTCCCCTATGAATAATAAAATTCTTAGAAATGAATCTTTCGACATTTAATACTTATTTTTATACTAACAATTATACTTTTACCTCCATATGTCTCTTCTGTGCATATGATTGGCTCCCATGAAAACTCGGATAACGTTGTTTACCTCTATTTAATTTGTTTGCTTCAGATCGGCTCCTATAAGCGGGATCTAAGAACAACTCATTAATCACCCGAGCCCATGATTGCGGGTCAGTTCCCTCAGGAGGACAAGTCAATGCTGTTTCCACATCATCATAACCACCCACATCATCAAAATGAGATTTTAGAACTTGCTTTCGATCTTTATAGGCTCTTTGACACTCGGCAGTGATTCCGAGCCTTATGCCTTCCCACTGTTCGCTTTCCCTCCATCTAGCAAGATCAAAATATTCCTGCAAAGCATGTAATTAGAAAACATGTAACACTTATATAATTAAAATATAATAAAAACATAACATTGTATACTTACAAAAAGTGTGGGATATATGGCTCTTTTAAATTCATCAGGAACAGCTTGCCAACTGGGATAATGGAAAGGAACAACCTTACTAATCTCATTAGAGATTAACCTTATAAAATCCGAGCTGTTCTCTCCAACAAACTTATATTGGCCCCCCTTGCTTTCAACTTCAATCGGTAATGGTTGGCCTTTATTTTGCTCAAATTTTTTAAATAATTTAATGTTTTTTCCTTTTGATCTTCTTTTTCTTGCGGGTTGTGCTACATTAATATATGCAATTGAAAAGTCAGGAAACAGAGATTATATATGTTCAACATAAAGATGTATTTTTAACTCTAACAAATAACTTACAAGACTCGCAACCTGTTGGAATCCTATTTGGATCCCCATGCGGAGGTAGATCCCCGCCATCCCCACCATGTCCTCGAGCAATATATGTTGACATGCTTCAACAAAAATAGACAATAAACATTAACAATATACCTATGCAAAGATAATAAACATTAATAATAAACACATGCAAAAATAAATATGTTGTAAATATATAATATAAACATAAACCATAAACATAAACAAAATAATAAACATACTTTCAATCGGAATCATCACTACAATAAAGGGTGTCTACTAGATCATCTTCTTCGTCGTTTTCGTTATCATCATTTATATCATCTTCCTCATCAGAATTGTATTCGTCTTCATCTTCATCTTCTTCATTATCATCAATAAAATTTTCATCATCATTGAATTGTGCACTTGATTCACCAACATCTAAAGTTGATTTCATGGGCAAGTAGCCTAAGTCGACTACCAATTTACCAAATCTATCTGATTGCGCGTATTGCAAGACATTTGTGTCATCATCAATGAATTGTGCACTTGATTCACCAACTTCATAACCTGAATCGACAACCAAGTTATAATCTGATGATTGTGTGTCGTGCAATATATCTATCTCGTTAACAACACTCATGGTGGGATGATCCCAAAGTTTTCGATGGTGAACGTCTTCAACAACCCTCCAATTGTCAGTGGTTCGAGAAGGATCTTCAAGATAAAACACCTGTTTAGCTTGTGTGGCTAAAATGTACTGATCATCATCATACCATGTGTCGCTGATGTTGATAACAGTGACATTGTTTTGCTTGATTAACCTCTTACCAGATGTTTTGAACCATTTACAACGAAATAGTACAACAGAGTAACCATCTATGTAGTTCAACTCTAAGATCTCCTCTAGCTGACCATAAAATGGAGTATCGTCTTCTCCTATTGAAACAACACCACTGTTTTGAGTTGTGTGTCGAACATCACGACTATGAACCACAAATCTAACACCATTGACTATGCAAGCAGTGTAAGAATATGCGTTTAAAGGACCATGTGCCAATGCCTTTAATTCTTTGATACCCCCTTGAGACAAAGAAGATGATGCTGCTAATGATGATGTATTAGCTTTATACTTTAACCATGAAGAAAATTCTGTTTTCATACTACATCCAGGAAATTTAGATTCAAATTCCGATTTGTAGTCACTAATTTCATTGCAATTGTTTAGTACAAACCAATGTAATGATTTGTAGTCATCTTCACATATCGCAATGATTTTCTTTTTAGACATTGGTCGACATTGTGATGAAAACACATGGAATTGTCTTTTTGGGATGCCAGCATCTGCATTTCTATCGGGTCGGTTGAATTTGGTTTGCATACCTTCAAGATACATAGAGCAGAATGTCAATGCCTCATCTGCAACATAACCTTCTGCTATTGAGCCTTCAGGTCTAGCTTTGTTTCTAACATATGCTTTGAGCTTTTTCATGTATCTTTCAAAAGGATACATCCATCTCATATAAACGGGACCACCAAGAATAGCTTCTTCAGGTAAATGAAGAACTAAATGAACCATTATATCAAAAAATGCTGGAGGATATATCAATTCCAAATTGCATAATATCTTTACTACTTCCTTATTTGTTTTGTACATGTCACTCACATTTACTGATCTTGCACAGATTTTCTGAAAAAATGTACAAAGGTCAATGATTACTGTGGACACATTTTTTGGGAGACCAACTTTCACCCCGATTGGTAGCAACCGTTGCATTAGGATGTGATAATCATGAGACTTTAACCCAATTATGTTTGAATAATTAGAAAGCACTTTATTTTTAAAGTTTGAACCAAAACCATCAGGTAGTCTCACTCCTTTAACGAATTGACAAAAACGTTCACGATCACCGGGTGTGAAAGAATAAGAAGCATGTGGTTGGTAGACCTTGTTGTTTTTCTTTACTAGCCATAAATCAGGTCGAATACCCATATTTTGCAAGTCTTGTCTTGCTTTGTGCGTGTCTTTTGATTTTTCATTCATTAACAAAGTACCCAACAAGCTCTCACAAACATTTTTCTCTACATGCATGACATCAAGATTGTGTTTTAAAATGAGTGAAGACCAATATTCCAGCTCAAAGAAGATACTCCGTTTGGTCCAATTCAACTCGGTTGCAGCACGCTTTCTTTTCACACCTCCATGCGTAGGATGTTTCCCTGGAACACGACCCGGGAGGCTTTTTAGTTGTTTTAAGATTTGTGCATTACTCAAACGTCTAGGAGGATCTCTTGTCTCTTTTTTGCCATTGAACAAAAGATCATCTCTCATACTATGTTTTTTTGTCAAGAATCGTCTATGACCAGTAAAGGCTATTTTATTTGTTATAGGGCACGAGGGTGTGTCTACGTTACAAGTAGGGCATGCCATATAACCTTGACCACTCCATCCAGACATATAGCTACGAGCAGGATAATCGTTTATAGTCCATAATAGAGCTGCACGCATCCTGAATACAGTTTTGGTTGATGCATCTCTCATTTGAACTCCTTCGACCCATAACATTTTCAACTCATCTATTAAAGGCCTTAGGAAAACATCAATGTCCTTTCCAGGAGATTTAGGCCCGGGAATAAGCAAGGTCAACATAAAAGAAGACTCTTTCATACATAACCATGGTGGTGTGTTATATGTTGTTAACACCACTGGCCACATACTGTAAGATTGACTCATGTTACCGAATGGATTAAAACCATCCGCAGCCAAACCCAAACGTACATTTCGGGGTTCTTTAGCAAAATCAGGAAATTTTTCATCAAAGTCTTGCCATGCCTTCCCATCAACAGGATGACGCATCATACCATCCGTTGAGCGTCCAGTATAATGCCATGTCATTTCTTTTGCTGTGAATCTTGAGCTGTAGATTCGTCGAAGTCGGGAAGTTAAAGGAAAGTAGCGTAACACTTTTTGAGGTACTTTCTTCCCCTTTGTGTTTTTGTCAACCCATCTACTCTCGTTACAAATCGGACAATTTTGCATCAACTCATTTTCTTTCCAAAACAGAGCACAATCGTTAATGCAAGCATGGATAGATTCATATCCTAACCCAATCTTTCTTAATCTCTTCTTAGCTTCATAGTATGAGGTTGGAATTTGATTTTCTTTAGGGAATGCAACTCTCAAAAACTCTAAAAGTTGGTTAAATGAACTATCCGTCCATTTGTTGATAACCTTGATATGCATCAATTTTGCTAAAAAGTTTAAAGAAGACATCCAACTGCAACCGGGGTATAACTCGGTATTCAGCTCCTTAAATAATGCATCAAACTCCGGGTCAAAACCGGTTCCATCTTCGTCTACATTTTCTTCGTTAACATTCTGCTCCGCCATAACATCATCGATTGCATCAAACATCTCATTATTTGTTGCTGGAATAGATTTTCTTGGAGCAAAAAGGTCTTCTATTTCTGAAGCATGTGGATATTTCTCACCATGATAAGTCCACGTCTTATATGATTGTAGAAACCCATTGTCATGTATGTGGGCATAAATAATATCCAGATCCTGCCGGCACCCATTGCAGCATCGTTTACATGGACAAAAAGATTTTCCTAAACTGTCAACATGGTTCTTGGCAATTTCTAGAAAGCTACGAAGACCTTTTATAAATTCCGGAGAACTCCGATTTCGCAATTTAATCCAACTCTTATCAATTGTCATATCTATGGTGTTATAAAACATGGAAATACAACTTTATCAATTAACATATTCACAAAGATATACTAACATTAAAGTCATATACACTTACATATACATACATACAAGCATAATCACAACACAACCACTTACAAGTGTACAAACATACAAATATACAACATACTTACATACATAATTATAAAACTACAAACATACTTACATGCAAGTATAAAACATACTTACATACACACTTACAACTATACAAAAAGCATACAAGTATACAACATACTTACTACACAATTATAAAAAAACAAACATATAATATACTAATGAATAAACATATAAACATAAATACATACAAACATTCACATACAGAATTAACATAATTACATACATATAAACATGCACATAAACAACTAAACACATAAAACCATATACATATAAAATAACACATATAAAAATGCATACAAACTTAAAACCATGAAAATATATATGGTGACATTTCATCAAACACTTGGTGGGCATAACCTAATCTAACATCAAACCCATATAACCTAATCTAACATCAAACCCATATATATTTACATATATATACAATTTTCCAATCATATAAACCTAATCACATACATATTCACCAAACAACACTTAAATCATAAGCTATAAACGAATTTCATACCTTGAAAATCTTCAAATCCTTTAATTTCAAGCTTTAAACTTTAATCTCACTTAAAACATAAAAATTTAGATAAAACTTATAAAAACAAGATTATATAACTTCATTATAGTAAAAGAAACATTAATCTTACCTTAAAACACTTCAATTTGGTTGAAACCGAGATGAACCGAGATGAAGTCGGGAGAAAAAAATGGGGTTTTTTGGTTGAAAAATGGGGCAGAAGGTCGAAACTGCGATTTAAGGGGTCTGCACTCTATAGCGACGACATGTCGTCGCTATAGAATAAAAAAATTCGTCCCTATAGATGATTAAAATAATATTTTTTTTATTTTTCACCTATACCGACGATATGTCGTCGGTAAAAGTAAAATATTTTTTATTTTTATTTTTCTTACACGAATGTTTAAATAAAGAAAAGAAATAAGTTAGTATTTTGTCTTTCCCGACGACGTGTCGTCGGGACAGAGGATGCATTTTTTTTTTAATTTTATTTTCTTAAGCTAAAAGTTTTAAAAAAAGATAAAATAAAATATTTTTTTCTTCAGAAACGACTTGTCGTCGGGACAGAGTTTTTTCTCATACCGCCTTTTTTTTGGCAGCCCGCGCAACTCTATACCAACGACATGTCGTCGGTATAGAGTTAAAGTGTTAAATTTTTTATTTTTATCGGTACCAACGACATGTCGTCGGTACAGAGTGTTCTGTACCAACGACTTTTGTCGTCGCTATAGACTTTGTCGGTATAGAGTGAAATTGTTGTAGTGCATGTGTTGATTGCCGCCTTACTGATATAAATGATACCCGGAAGATAATCACATGACCAACAAGAAGTTTCGATGTTTTGAATGATTTTAAGATAAGAAGTTGAACACTTAATGATTTTCGTATATAGTACATATCTATATATGTGAATATGATATGCATATGCTTGAGCATTCATAACCAGAGTGCTTAAAATAGTTTACTTTCGTTCCCGCCCCTTATGGTGTGGTTCAAGCTCCGTCACCGGTTGCCTATATCCTCCATGCGCTAACCCAACTCGCGTATGCCTATGGGACTTCCATTGCTAAGTGCTCTCATACAAATCACTAATGATCCATCACCTTAAACTTACGATTACCTAAAATTAAAGAAATTACCATCAACCAAAAATAACAATATACTTATATACCCTCGACAATAAGTAAGCCCCTAGGAGACAACGTGGCACTATTCTATTGGCCAATCACATAATATCAATGAATGGTGAGCACGATTCATGCGTGGAGTTATGTCGGGTGGTTCCATTACTATTATGCACGCACTGTATGTATAGCTTTATGTACAACTGATTGATGCTTCTAGATCCCCTTTTAAGTGTGTTTGGGTTTTCTTTGATACCATTTGTGTCTTTCCTAGAGAGGGAGGGTAAGGGTTTCGATGGTGGTTTGCCGCCATATGTGCCATCGGACTTGTGGTGAAGCTACCACATTGCTACCACCTAGTTCCTCTTACACCAGTTGTAATGAACAGTAGTGTTTCACTTGTTACTACTAAAAGGTTATTTGATGATGTGTCAAACAACAATATACTTATATACCCTCGACAATAAGTAAGCCCCTAGGAGACAACGTGGCACTATTCTATTGGCCAATCACATAATATCAATGAATGGTGAGCACGATTCATGCGTGGAGTTATGTCGGGTGGTTCCATTACTATCAACACAAACAGATCTAACTTTAATACTAATTTTGACTTTAAAATCAACATTAACATGTTACTGACACACAACAATATTATATAAGCGGATCACAACTTGCACAAGCAATCATCACCTTCTATTTATCAAGAAATGACAAAAGATTTGCAGTTTTCCGGTGACTTCACCGTAGGCGGTGGTAGCGGTGGCGGTCGCGGTAGTGGTGGTTGTGGTAGTGGTGTAGCTACTTCTTCATGTCCTGTGACTTTTCTTGAAACCCTCTCACAAGATTCAAGATTTTATCAACCCGAGTTTGCATCGAGTATGCATTCTGATCACACCGCTAAAAAAACAGGTATTTGTTACGGTCAAATTCGTAATAAATCTGCAGTAAAGCATGCAGGAAGGAGAAATGACAATACTACCCTTGGAAGGAGTACCGTTTGTGGAGCTAAGAAGCAGTTTAGAGGGGTAAGGCAAAGGCATTGGGGGAAATGGGTGGCGGAAATCCGGTTACCGAGGAACCGAATGCGGGTGTGGCTCGGGACGTTTAAGACCGCCGAAGAGGCGGCGTTCGCTTATGATACCGCTGCATATATGTTACGAGGCGAGCTTGCACAGTTAAACTTCCCGAATTTGAAGACTCAGTTGAAGGCGAATTCGGTCACTGGTAAGACTGCTGCACTGCTCAATGCCAAGTTACAAGGGGTCCCGAAGGCGGCTAAAGGCGTACCACCGCCATTACCCGAGGCGGGCATCGATGAAAAACCCGCGGTTGTTGTGGAACATATCAAGAAACCGGTTGAACCGGTGTCGTTGGATGTGGTTGAAGGTGTTCAACTTAGCAAGATGCCCTCTTTAGACATGGATATGATTTGGGATGCTCTTCTTGACTCATGATCAACTGATTATAAGTTAATTAATTATGATACAATGAATGAAAATTTTATTAATCGGTGGTTAAGGATTTAGCTAAGTACTTCTATTAGTTTTTTGGAACTTTTTGTATTTTTAGGCAGTGTTCTATATATAGGTTAATGATATATAGAAATGTGACAAAAACCGGCTTTATAGCATATGATAGTATGATACGACATTTCTAAAATATCCCCAAATCTCAAGTATGAAGAAATTTTGCAATCAAGTTTTTACTACATAAAAATCTATATATTCATCCAAAACAATACATATACGGGCCATAAAAGAATTTCGTACATATATAACATATGTCTCGACACGTAATAATTTAAGAAAAAAAATAAGGGGATAGTTTAAAACACGATAGCGTATGTGGCAACAAATAATGAAAGTATCATAGGAATGGTTGCGAATCTTATTGAAGTTGCATCGGATGAACCGTTATCAGTTGATGGAACGGTGTTTGTATCGCGTCCTGGACCCGAAGGGTTCCCTGAACCAGTTGGTGTTCCTGAAGGAGAGTTGGTTGGAGAAGCGGCTGTAGAGTTTGAAAATATTTAACAATGAGTAAGTTTTATAAATGTTACATTTTAGTTGTTGTTCATATATAGGTAAAACTAACTTTGACTTTTAAAGTCAAACATATCACTTTTGACCTCAAGGTTCTTTCAAGATTTCATGATTTTGAAAGGAAAAAGGATGTTGGAAATAAATACTTTCGAATTTTCTTAATTAGAGGTGGTAAATTATAGTATTTACTTATGAACCGATCAATTTAGGTCTTGTTTATATGCAAATGGTAAAATAAAAAAAATAGGTAAAAATAAAACGAGTCAACGGACGCTAGAGTATTAAGTCATAAACTGTTTTAAATCATTTTATTCATAGTGAGATGCTATCAAAATTATATGATTATTGTAATCATATTTGATACGTCATATTTTATAAAATAAAATAATAATGATTCTTGGATAACATAGTATACCCGACCCGTTTTGATAAAAAAAAACTCATCTGGACCATTTCCCGACCCATTAATCTTGTCATCTCTATTCTGTACAAACAGATTTTAAATCAAAAAATAAATTATGAACCCGCTTAGTTAATGTTTAGATCATTACCATTGCATTGACTAGTCGGTGGTGTTTGCACATTGCAAGCGTTAGGCAACTCAAGAGCCTGAGTCTGGTTAATATTAATCCCCAACGACGAGCCGCCACCGTTAAGAACTTCACACAAACACTGTGGCTGCGACCGGACCACACTAGCCAGTTGGGTGCAACAACTTGATGACGGCGTTGATGTGTTACCCGAAATGTAGCTCAGGCACGGTGACATACTAATCAACACACTTGTGCACCCAGACGATTGAGCCGTTGCACCGCCATACATGGCCACCATAATTGTGATCACTAAGATCATCGAAATCATGCTGGGCTTTTTAAATTGTGCCATTTGGATTGAAGAAGATGATTTGTGTTTGAAGTTGTAGTGTGTTTGGTTGATAATATTGAGGTTTTGTGGTTCAATTTATAGGGGAATGGGTATGACTGAGTCAACTCATGAGGTGTTGTGGTGTTATGTGTAGGTAACCTATTTTTTCTACCTTTATGACATTATTAGCTAATGTCCACAAAAGATATGCAAAGGGCCGGCTTTCCACCGATCTTTTAAAGCCTTGTGTTTGACGTTGTGTGAGATTACTTAGAGGGTAAGGTGCTGGTGTGAATTTCTAACAATGATAAGAAAATACGATGCGAAACCTAATACAAAACTCATGGGTTTGAGCAGGGGCGTCTCAATGTTTTTGGAGGCCTAAAACGAAACTGAAATTTGAGGCCTTTTTAATCACTATTATAAAAAAACCCTCCTCCTTTTTAATCATCATTAGTATTGTTAGGTTGTTCATTATGTATTTGTTCATCATTAGTGTTGTTAGGTTGTTCATTACGTATTTGTTCATCATTAGTGTTGTTAGGTTGTTCATTACGTATTTGTTCATCATTAGTGTTGTTAGGATTGTTTTGAACATCACAATTTTTTACCGTTATGTATCTTAACAATGACCCTTTTGAGATTCAATTAAAGCTTCTTGTTCTCTTCTTTTTTTCTCTTTGGTCCAACCTGATTCATATTTTCTAATTCGCTTTGACATGTTCAATCAAATGTAGATGACTAGATGAACCAAAATACCAAAGCAACTCCTAAATCAAATTAAACAATAATAATTAACAATTTTCAAGCAAATGCAAATCTAAAAGCCCTAAAATCAGTATGTTTAAACAGGAGACAAATGCCCTAAAATCTGAAAGCCCTAAATCAAAATATTAAATACCAAAGCAGCTAAGAACTAATGGAAAAGAACTAAGGCACTAACTAAAGTCTAAAGCACACAATTATATTAAAAAGGAGACAAATGCACTGTGCACTTACTGGTGATTCGGTGAAATAGAAGACCCTTTTTCTTTTTGAGATTAAAGTGAAGCACAACTGCACAAGCAAAGCAGAGGCGCAGAGCAGAACTGCAGAAGCAAAATCGAGTGCACCTCCCCCTCGCCGGCGGTTGAAATCGAGTGTGGAACTCTCCCCTCGGCCCTCGCCGGCGGTCGATTGTGAGAGAAATCGAGTGTGAAACTCCCCTTCGCCGGCTGAAATCGAGTGTGGAACTCCGAATCAATTCGTTGCGGTCGAAATTCGAATCGTAGCAGCGTTAGCGTAGCAGAAGTGAGACGTGAGAGAACCGAAAGTCCGACCGATTGGATCTTAACTTCACATTTCGTCCGTTCGTTTCAGCTCCTCGCCGCCGCCGGCCGGCCGGCCGCCCCAAGCCACCAATCAAGAGTCTGCAACATTAATTTTCCATCTCCATTCTCCCGAGACCCGAGTTCCAATTTCTGGTTTGAGAATCCCGATTCCCGCTTTCTGGTCTTTCCCTTTCATTCCCGTCATCAACAAAGAAACCTAGTTTAAAAAAATTTTTGGGCTCAATGAGATTTGAACATATATGGGAGCCTATTACATTTAGTGGGCTTAAAGCCCTAGCTTGTTTTTACAAGCTAATGGGCCGGCCCTGGGTTTGAGTTTAGTATAAATGAGTTTAATTAGTCAGTTTATTGCTGAAAATGTAACGCGTCTAGCTAAACAGGTTGTGTTTGTGTCATGTGACATGTTAGCGGGTGACCCATGTGGCTCATTTATTTTTAGATTTTTTCTAAGCAATATGTTTTATTAGGTCATAAATTCAACTAATTGAGTATTTAATGACAACAATGAAAAGATATTGCACAAAACAAAGATTTTACAATTAAAACATAACTATTTTACATATATATGTATATATATTTTTTTATGTAAACTGAAATTTTATTTGGAAAACAAAGCTGCGCTATACGCGTAGTGCTCAAGTTAACCTATCATTTATGTCATGTTCAAATTCATGTATCTTACATGATTTCCGGTTTCATGTCAAACTTTCTTGTTCCTTTCAGGTTAGAGTTATCAACCAACAAACACAACTTATTTAACCCTCTCGTAAGGGTCATTTACAATGATTGAAAAAAAAGAGAGATGGAATGAATTTTATGAAGCATTTGAGGAAATATGTCAGTGCCGTTAGTACCGTAGTTAATAGGTTTGGATGTTTGGTTTAACATTTCACCCTAATTTAACAAAAGTTACCCTTAATATTTAAATTTATTACAAAATTGAAAATTAGTACCCAAACCCATTAATTTTATACTTAATAAATGAATTTGTTACTTTACCTAAACCAAATGGACAACTTATGTTATTAACTCGAAATATATATATGTAATGTTTCCTAATAGAATTAATGATTTCAACGCATATGAACGTATAGAACCTACCGAATTACTATACTATAAAATATTGGATAATCCGGTAGGGTCACATATTTCATTTTATTTTTCTAAGTAAATTACTATTTTAGTCATTGTGATTTGATAAAAATTACAGTTTCAGTCGATGGTTTATCTATTACATTCACAGTTCAATATTTCAAGGTTTGTATTAATTTCAATCCACAAGACCAACAATGTTAAAAATTTTCTGTAAGTTAATAAGAAATGACAAATTTACCCCTATGATTAAAATATAAAATAAAAACAAATGCATACTACCCGACCCTAGCCAAATCTGCACTCACTTTCACCCACTTCTATCGTACCATCGTCACTAACAACATCGTTCACCCTTTTCCGCCATCACCACCATTAGTCACCACCCCTACAATACTTCACCTTTTTTATTAAACACCACCAAAGCAAGGTCTAGATGGAGAGGGGGAGAAAATCTAAAACCCTAAGAGAGCAAGATCTAGAGGGGTCGGTTAGTGGTGGCCAGAGTGGTGGCATGAGGTGGCGGCCAGAGACGGTTTGGGGTGGAGGTGGTGGCCGATGGTTCTTGATTTTTAGATGAGAGAGAGAGATAGAGGAAGAGGAAGTGGCAAAAGATAGGGTGTGGGGGTAAAATTGTATTTGTGTTATTTTTTTATTTGGTATCTACATGGGTAATGTTATTTCATATTAAATTGACGAATAATTTTAACGGTGTTAGTGGAGTGATTTGATAATGAAACAAAACCCAAAACTATTAGACTGTAAGCGTAATAATGAAACTATTAGATTAAAACCGTAATTTTCATCATACCACATGGACCAAAATATTAATTCACTCTAATATTTTTAGGGTCCTAATACAAAGACACTTTACACTATAAATTGACACCCTCCTATACGCCGCATATATTACGTCTCGTATAGCATTATACGCGGCGTATAAAGTCGAAAACACTGAAAATGAGGAAAATTCAGAGGGGTTGTTAGGGGGCTATACGTCTCATATAGGACTATACAATCCATCTATACTACATGTATAGTGCAATTAAACCCGTATAAGAGTCTAGGGTGTTGATTTATAATTGAAGGTGTGCTAATAACCGGGTTCCTTTTAACAGACATTTTCCATAATTGTTATCATTTAAATTAATAAAACCACGCTACGTTTTAGAGAGAAAGAAGGAAACGTGAAGGCTGAGCATTACTTTATGACAGTAGAAATGCAACTGATTACGACATTCAATATAAATAAAGCTTTAACTTACATTAAATAGGATTAAAGTTGTTTGACACATCATCAAATAACCTTTTAGTAGTAACAAGTGAAACACTACTGTTCATTACAACTGGTGTAAGAGGAACTAGGTGGTAGCAATGTGGTAGCTTCACCACAAGTCCGATGGCACATATGGCGGCAAACCACCACCGAAACCCTTACCCTCCCTCTCTAGGAAAGACACAAATGGTATCAAAGAAAACCCAAACACACTTAAAAGGGGATCTAGAAGCATCAATCAGTTGTACATAAAGCTATACATACAGTGCATGCATAAACAGGTTGTACAACATGCTTTACAGGTAAAACACTACTGTTCATTCCAACTTGTTTTTAAATATACAGGATAATAAAAATGTATTGAATTTTTAATTGTTTATATCTATTATTTTTTAAGCTTTTTTCTAATTTATATATAAAATAATATAATTTTACACGGTTTTTAATTCGGAAAAACTGATCTAATTGATTCACTCAATAAACCGATAAGAACACTGGTTTGTTGTCCGGTCTGGCTTTAAAAACGTTAAATAAATAAATTTAATTTATTATGAGGGACCAAAAGAGTTAGTGGTTAGTTATTTAGGTTACCTACTTAAGCATTCAATTGGTTTCTGGTAAATAACTACCAAACTCAATAAACAAATGCTTTAGTATCTTGAAAGGTCTCAGGTTCGATCCGTGGAAACGGCCTCCCCACAAAATGTGGGGGAAAGACCGCGTACATCTTCCCTTAAATGGGACGGACCCTCCCTGGACCCTGCGAACGCGGGAGCTCTTTGCAGCACCAGGTACGCTCTTCCTATTCTAATAAAAAGGTATCTGGGATGACATGTGTCAACGTCACAATCATTCTCAACAAAATTTTCCCGCCTCTCTCCTATTAAATAATTACCTTAATTACTAATAATACTATTTAACACTTTTTTAGATTTAATAAATTAATAAAGAGATCTATTTATTAATGTTATTTCTAAATAAACAATTTTTTTATAAAATAATAAATTTATTTAAAGCATAAAACTTTTTTAAAAAATACGAAATATTTAAAATTGGTATTTTTAAAAAGTTATTTTTTTAAAACCAAAAATAGTTAAATTTAAGAGTTATAATAAGAAAATTTTTAAAAATGACATTTTTATACGGTTTGTTTTAGAACAAAACGTTTATTTTTTTTTTAAAAAAAAATAAAGTTTTAAAAAGTTGGTCATTTCTAATACATAATTTCAGTGATATTATATCTTAAAATATTATTTTATAATTAATAAATTTTGTTATATTAATTTTTTATTTATTCAACCCGTGTAACACACGGGTTACTATAGCTAGTTATTTATATATACATGAATACAATTTGTACCATCGACACGGGTTACTATAGCTAGTTATTTATATATACATGAATACAATTTGTACCATCGACATTTTAAATAATTGGGAGATACTTTACCAATCTGGATGTCCCAGTGAATAGAACCAGTTCAAACCAGAAATGTCCAAACCAATTCTTTTATTAATATCTTTGGTTTAAAATACACATGCAAAATAAATAAGAGGATGAATATTACATATTAGAGATGTCCAAACCCTTTTTAAGAAATAATTCTGATTTCAAACAGGTTTCAAGTTGTTCAACAACCACAACTAAACGGTTCTTTAGTGGAATAGGTTCGAGTTATGAAACTTAAACAACCTACACCCTAGGGTACGTGGAAATAATCATCAATAACGCTTCTAACTTTCATTTGGTTATTATGAGCAATACCAGTAGCACAATCTTTTAATATGTACACTTGACTGCTCGATTTTATTAACAATACAATGATGATTAACAAACATAATGGAAAGAGTTATAGGTGATATTAAATGAAATTTAATTAAAAATCAAATGTAAATCTATGATAATTATGAATGTTAGATTGCCTTAAACAATTAAAGTTAAAAACAAGAAGTATCAGTCGTCAAATTGTTATTAGAATCTATGAAACATAGTTGATACTTTTAGTGCTTAAGTCATTTTAGTACACTTTGATTTTGAAGTATAATCATCGTATCGGTTTAGATTCTAAGACAAAAATACTTCAAGTATATCGAACTTTTTTAAATTAAAAACACTTTTTAATTATGTATTTTGATTATAAAACCATCCTATCTTTTTTAAATAATAAAACTTTTAAATATTTATTTATTTTGACTTTAAATAATTTGTTTAGGATCGATATGATTACTTTATATATCTTTTAACTTTATTAAAGGGCTACACTTAGTAAGTTATTTAACATTTTAGATTTTAGTAAGTTATTTAACATTTTGATTTATTTTTTGTAGGTCCATTTATATTAGTTGGTTTTGAGAAAATTAAAAAAAAATGGTCATTGTGGTTTGATCATGCTGCAACTTTTGATCTATATTTAAAAAAATTGAAAATTTAGTTCAAACTTTGGGAGTTGGTTGCAAGTGTAGTCCACATCGTTAGTGTTTGTTATTTTTTAACATTTTGGTGACTAAATCTGCAATGCGATCAAATTATAGGGACCAATTGTACATCTAGCTTTCTCTAATAAATAAAGCAATTTGGAAAAATAAACATTATTTAAAAAATTAAATCAAATTTAAGAAATTTAAATAAACGTTAATAATAAATTACATAATCGTTAAAAAGATAAAACAATAAATCAAATTTTAACTTTGTTTTATTTCAACAAAAAAATAAATAATCAAGTATTCACAGACTTGATCGATACTAAGAAATAGTGTTCCGCTAACCAAACACAAAACCAAAAGAACTTGAAATTTCATCTTAAATAAGTATCAAAACACAATCCAACTTCAAATCCTAATTTAAATGGTGTTTTTCAGTACATGATTCACATACTAAAATACAAAATGTTGTTCAGAGAAACCAAATCAAGGTCCTCCACGCTTTGCAATGAGCAAATGGTTTTCAAGAGAGATGTTAGATGAAACATATTTGACGAGCTTGGATTCGAGTCCGTATTCCTTCATCCACATTAATCTCTATGCGCGCATCAATAATATCTTTGTACATGAACCCTAGCGCATCGCGCTCTTTAACTGGCGTATAGTATTAACAACTCCACCTAGATTCTCAACATTTTTCCTACAAAACACAAATTAACAAATTACATTCATATCACTTAACATAAGGTAATTAATGGGCCATCTCACAATTTTATTGTTAAAAAGATAATTGATGACTACATGTTTGTATGAACAACGTTTGAAGTTTGAACCATGTAATTGCATGGAAGTCGTCTTTTGTGATCCATAAATTTAACAAAAACCTTTATATGCAAGCCAACAAGCAATTACGGCTACTTTCATAACACTGATGTTCAACTACATTATTAAAAAGAATTTTTGATTTTTATGAATATTAAATTTTAATATTATTGTTTATCTATATTTTAGAAATTTTATTTTATTTTTTTAAATTTCATTTTATTTTTCTATTTTTTAACTTTAGAGAAAATTACACAATTGGTCCATATGGTTAATTTGATCGTATTAAATTTAGTCCACAGATTGTTAAAAATTAATAAACACTACTGGTGGAAACTAAACTTGTAACCAACTCTCTGATATGCTTTTCAGCTTCGTTGTATGTTCGGTTCAACTTATCAACTGATGAACATGACCATTTAATACACATATGTTAATGTGATTAGCACTTAAGGTGTAGATTTATCATGCGAGCGAGTTGCTTAAATATGGATTCCTTTATTTAGGTGCTTTTACATGTATTTATTTTTTATTCCGCTAATATGATATTTGATCATTCTATGTTGTTATGTTATTCTTGCATACTATGTTTGGCTCTTAGTTTTGATATGCATGCAATATGAATTCATTTTCTTGTACCCATATGATCACATGCTCCTTATCTTTGATATGTTGATTACCTGTAAGTGACCGACATATCGATCCTTGTGTATGCTCGCGTATGTTATGTAATTAAGTCTAGTTTTAACGAAATATCAAGGGGCCACACACCACTATTATAGCACCAACGGTGAGACATCATTGTATCAGTGATATCATACCGCCGTCTCTTGTATGTACTCCAAGAGCTAATACACCATTATTTATGTTGGGAGACAAAAATATCTTATAATAAATAATGTATAATAAATATATACACCATTATTTAACAAAAAAACTAACGTTTGTTAGTCTTGATACCTTAACTCGTTGTAAAATTATAAACACAATACCCGTTATAAAAAACTCTTAGTATCCAAACCTGTTATTTTAAATAAACCACAGGGGCTATTTATGTAATTAACTCTAGAATATTTATGTAAGCATTTAAAGAAAATCAACGCTTATCTTGATATTATGATTTTAGGCAATACGTTATGTGTCTAAATAAGAAGGTTGTCAAAGGTCGAGCTTATATTATCATTTTTGTCATATTAAGATCAAGATTATAAGATATAAGCATTTAAAGAAAATCAACTGCTTATCTTGATATTATAAATATCTTTTTCTTTTTAGTTTTTTTTAAATTAAATTTTACTTAGCTATAAAATATGTATAGTTCAAAACAATATGATTACACAATTAAGTTGATAATATAAAAAATTAAATTTAAAACCAAATGTATTATTACTATTAATTGAGTTTCTTAAAATAAAAAAAACTTGACTAAAACAATATATTTAGTTTTGGAGGGAAAATTTTTTTGAGGAGTAACATGAGAGTGTCATGTGGCATCCTAGTTACTCTTTTATTATATAGTATAGATTAGTCATTTCTTAACACTATCTAGAATTAATAACATATTAAAAATAAGTAAATAAATCTATCTTTACTAATAAAAGAAAGTTTTTTAAGACACATGATATGATTCTAGAGCATCTAATTTCAATTTTCATGCTTCTTTCTACTACTAAATAATTATATTGATAATTACTAAGTATCGATATTATTTTATTTTTTTTATATTACAAATATTTTTTAATAAATTAAAAAATATTTTTCTTATAAATGCAATTTCTAAAAAAAATACTTTTTATAGAATAAGTTTTGTTTTCTAAAACATCAAACTTTTTAAAAGACACGAAATAGTTTAAAACCTAGTTTTTTAATAAATATTTTTTATGAGCCAAAATAATAAAAATTTGAAGTTGTAATAAGAAAATTTTTAAAATGACTCTTTTAAAGAGGGTTGGTTTTAAAATAAAGTGTTTAACCTTTTTTAAAGAAACTAAAAATTAAAAATAAAATTTTAAAAATGATATAGTCCTTTTATTATTTAAAACTCTTACTCATACCTAATTTAATCCTACTTTATCTCAAAATATTATTTTATAATGTATAAATTTTAATTATTAACTATAAACTTTTATTTACTCAACACATGTATTTCACGGGGGTCTAATGTAGTATATTATATATAAAGAGTAATTCCTATAGTATAGAAATCACAATTCGCAAGGTCAGTGATGCCCCCAAACATCTTCACTTTTTCAATTACAACCATCAACTTTATAAAATTTCAAACTTGACCACATATTTTGTAAAGTTCACCCCTTAAACTTGACCACACATTTTGTAAAGTTCTAATCTAGTATTTTCAAACTTCACCCCTTAACTTTATAATCTTTCAAACTTGACATCCTAAATTTATAAACTTTCAAGTTTAACTTATGTTTTAAATTGAGCCTGGTATCTATATATAATATATGCTTTTAACTAACAAACTTGTAAGTTAAACCCTTAACTTTTGTTGTTAATTTAAAGAGACTAATTTTGTTGTTGTGTTTAATTTTTCCCCTTCTTATCCCAGTATAACATGTATGATGTATGTGTAACCCATTGGGCCGCAGAGTTTGCATGAACTGTCGAACTGATGAGCCAGAGCCCAGATCCCAGAGCCCAGTGGTGGAGACAAGAGTCCGGTCCATGATGCATTACCTGGTTAATCAGGAATAAATTAAATAGAGAAAAATTGTTTGTGAGTGGTTTCGAACCAAGTGTTAATTAGTCAAGTTAAGATATTAACAGTAAATCTAATTATTTACCAATGTATAATAGCACTTTATTATAAAACTCTTACTTTCTATAATTTTCTTTTGGTTATCCTTACAGTTAAATATTTTTCAAGTATTGTAAGGTAGGTAATATTCAAATCAAAATCTTAAATATTCTTTGTGAATGGATGTGTTTTATTTTGCAATGAACCGATTCAGGAGTGGACTCAACCACTGGGTATCGAAGATGGCGGAAGCAAAAACGAGGGTGAAGTAGGCGGCAAGGTTGATAGATGCGACGATGGTGAGTGGTAGAAGATCCCAATTCATTTGCGAATTCATTTATAACTTTGAATGGATGCTAACTTTTTTTTTAAATGAGAAAATTCAAACGAATTTTTCTAATTACATTTCAGCTATCAACCAAACACATTAATATCTAAAAAATTTACCAATCAAACACATTAAAAAATAAAATTCAGACATAAAATTTATTATATTGTACTAACCAAACACAAATTATATTTTGAAAACAAAAAGACTGGATTATGATAGTGACCAGATTAAAATAAAGACCATATAATGTGAAAAGCGAAAGATCAACGAGGGAGACACTAAAAAGTAGGTTTATTTATTTTCCTTCACAAGAAAATAGCGTGAGTTATCTAAAACTTGAAGCCCTAAAAATAGACCATACTAAAGAAAAAACTAAAATGACATGGGACATTATTTAATCATATTAAAAAATTAATAACAGTTTTCATTTAAAGATTTGAAAATCATAATTTTACTCTATGTGCTCAGTTAATGCCAGCCAACTAACACCGTTAAATATTTCTGTTAAAAACAAGGACATTTAAGTTATTTGACTTCAACTCTAACCCATCTCTTAAATCGAATCTGATAATCAACATCAATCCTCATCACCATTCAAACTACAAAACCCTAGATTTGGGTTTGCCGGAGGTGTTGTAGCTATGATGGCGACGAGGTGAGGTGGTAAGGGTTCGTTGAGGGATAAAGGGTTCAAAACCCTGCAGGTCCACCCTTTTAGTTGGACGGATTTGAAGCAAACAGAAGACCCCCACTGCACCACAACCATCTAGGGCTGTTCATGAGCCGAGCCGAAACGAGCGAATCTTTGCTCGTGCTTGGCTCGTTTCCAAATCGAACCGAGCCGATCGGCTCGTTTACAACCGAGCGGAAAATCGAACGAACATTTTTCGAGCGTTAAATTTTCGAGCGAGCGTCGAGTGAGCGCAAACGAGCGGCGAATAATTTATACAACACAACTATCTTGTGTGTTATACAATTTATATTGTTGCGTATAAGGTTTGATGACTTAAAAATCAACCACAATCCATTAAATAATACTTTCATGGATAACAATACGTTGTGGCTGACGATTAATCTAGGGCTGTAGCCGAAAACCGGATAGCATATTGAAGATAATGATAACGGTGAAAGCGGGAGATGATCGAAAAAATATCTTTTAATGGTTTAGGATTTTACTTTTATGTTTAATGTAGAAATCTTTATTAGGTTGATTGATCAAGTATGCATAAATATAATTATATATTTGTATACAATGGGTCAAATTTACTAGAGTGGTACTTATAAACTAATATACATCTTAATTTGATCCGAACCGAACCGAGCGGACCTTTGCTTGTGCTTGGCTCGTTTACAAACCGATCCGAGCCGATCGGCTCGTTTACAACCGAGCAAAAATTCAAACGAGCATTTTTCGAGCAATTTCCGAACGAACGTCGAGCGATCGTCGAGCGTCGAGCGATTTGAACAGCCCTACCACCATCGATCACTCGACACCACCATCGATTAAAGCTTAAACTTACATAATACTAAGTGGTGGTGGTGGCAGCCTGTGGCGCGAAAGTTGAAAACGATGAGGTGAGGTGGTAGGGTTATATTTAAAGTATATTAAATATATACTAATTATCAACCTTTGTTTTGCATTAAAGGTTGTATTATATGTTTTATTGGTTGTGCTCACTTCTTTTTTTCTTTCTTTTAGTTTAATCTTTTTATTTTAACTTAATATTTTTACATCTTTTACAAATTAGTCCTAAATATTTTTTACTTTCAAATTCGGTCCCATATACTTTTATATTATATATATTTTTCATTTTATGTTTTGGTCTAAATTTTGTGAGTTAACACGCCGTAGTGTGCATGTGTGGTTCAACGTTTTTACGCTTAGTTTATTACCCGTTTAAGGCCCTCGTCACAACGCGTTGGTCCTGAATTGATTTACTTATTGTTTTACTTTTCGTCTTCGTGGTTCAATGTTTTTACTTCTATTTTCCATTCTGTTTTACTTTTTTACTTTTTTATTTTTTTAATATGAACTTTCTCGGTGTTAACGATCACTGGTAATGGTATGTCATTGATACTACTAGACATGGTTTTACAACCCCTGTTGCAACGCGGGGTGCTTAATATTAGTTTAATCGAAAAAACATTAAAAAGATCCATACACTTCATATGCGTCCTTTATAATTATAGACATTTTAGTTATTATATCAAATACGTCATGTTATTGTGTTAGACATTTTTTGTAAAATGTTATATGTATTCATAATTGTAGTTTGCTTTTTAAATAATTTTGTGTTATTTTTGTCATTGTCTTTTACATATTATATAATTTGTTGTAATCTTATCATTGTAATTATAATTAGAGATATATAATGGTGTCAATTCACCAATATGTTTTTTTAAAACTCATTGTATAAAGGATAACACAATAATGAACAAAAAACACAATGAGATATTTTATCATTTGTTTTACATTTTATATCATTTTATGTTATTGCTCATTGTTTGTAATATATTGGATTAATTATTTATTAATTTAGCATTGTGTTTTACAAACTAGAATCGTATACAACATTATTTCACAATTATGCTTGTTTATAAATTATCATTTTAGAAAAAAACACAATAACTAACAAAAGTTACAATAAACTCACTAATAACACAAAGTTGAAAAATGTAAAAATATATTATCTTTTTATATAATGATACTGTACTGTTTTAAATAAAAATGCTTATTTTTATAGTGTAATCTTTTGTAACGCCCGTATTTTTAAAAAAAGGAATAAAAGGATAAAAAGAGAAAGAAAAAGAAAGAAATGGAAGTCAACCCTAAAGTTGAGGGACCAAAAGTGTCAAAAAGAACAAAAATAATAAAAAAGCTGGTGAAAAGGTGGTATGGCCGCCCATTTCACCATGCACAACACCTTCATTCGGATTTTAGAGAGAGAAAGAGCAGGGAATTCGAGTTTTAGAGAGAGGAAGAAGAAGAATTCGAAGTTTTAAGGTAAGATTATGTGTTTTAAGTTGTTTTTGGTCGATCTAGTCTCGATTATATGCTCATATGTGTTATTGCATGTTTGGGTTGTGTGTTTTAGTGTGTTTTAGGTGTTAAAAACATCTAAGAAGTTCAAGGGAAGGTTTAGACTCGAACACAACTAAGGGGAGTTTCTAGAACCCCTTTTTACATGTTTTCATACGATTTTAGGGCTGGAAAATACATGTATGTATGTTTTTATGAGATTGGGTATTATACCCGTATGTTCATGTGCGTGTGTATGTGGGTGGGGTATGTCTTGGGAAAATGTATTGTTATGATTATGTTAAGTTCATGCTTAGAATAGTATGTGAATGTTTAGAACTAAGTGATATAATGTTTGGGACTGGAAACGACTTAAAAATATGTGAAACAGGTTGCTAATACGCCTATACAAGGCTCATAAGCCTGAATAGTCCTCATACTCCCAGGATCTTGACCAGAAACTTAAGTGTTGGGGCTTATGCTTCCCAACAGTACTCATGCGCCTGAAATATGACTTAGAGAAACTAAGTACGGGGTAATATGTCTAAACAGTACCCATGAGCCTGAAATTAGGACTTAGAAACTTACATGGAAATGAGCCTAAATAGTACTCATACGCCTGAAATTATAACTTAGAAAATTAAGTATAAGATAATACGCCTAAACAGTGCTCTTGCGCCTGAAGTTATGACTTAGAAAACTAAGTATAGGTTAATGAGCCTAAGCAGTGCTCATACGCCTAAGTAATAAACTGCTAAGTGTTGGGGTGGGACGCCTGCACAGTGGTAATACGCCCAGACAGGGCTCATGCGCCCAGATAGTCCTCATGCGCCCAACACTTAGAATTAAATGCAGAATTTTCGTGGGAGTTTGTGCAGCTAGGGTTTTGGACTAATGTTGACTAAGGTTTATTAAATGCATATGATTATGTTTGATTGACATTATGACCCTAATTATTGATGATGTTATGATTAGAGTTATTATTATTGTTACTAATATTATTAATATTAATACTGTATGACTCTACGTGATATGATCATGATCAAGACAGAAATTATTATCATTAATAAAGTGAAAGATTAATGATAAAGAAAAGTGGAACGAAAACGAATGAACAAATGGCTTGCAAGCAAAGGTATGAAGGTGCACACCCCTGGCAGGTGTTAGCTCAACTGTGATGCGGGTTAGCTATCCTGAAAGATACACACAGGGTCAATCTTTGAGATTGACAATAAGTGAGCAACTTTGTGTTGCAACAGACTTGGTTAGCAGGCAATCCGTGAGATTGCCACTGAGGTGAGCAACCATGTGTTGCAACAGACTTGGCTAACATACGATCGCGAGAGATCGATATTGAGGTGAGCGGCCTTGTTGTCGTAACAGACTCGTAGGAACGGACGTAAAGACTGAAAGAGTAATGGAAAAAGTATGAATTGAACGAATGATGAGGATAATAATAATTATTATTATCTGTATGTATGTAGGATGTATGCTCACGAGCAAAATATCATAATAAAGTACAAAACGGGATCCTCGTCATTCGACCTCAGTAATCGTGGCTGTGTGCCATGAAGAGGGTAAAGCCTGACGGGATCTAGATAATAAATGAATGGTAATGAGTTACGATGAATGAATGAAAGCTAACGAACACAATGAAAGATAATAATGATATTATCTACATGTACGTATAATGTGTGGGCATGTACGGAAGTATAGTATGATTTGAAAAAGTAAAGTATTTTAATTATAAAACTAGAACCCACTCAGCAACGCTGACTTTTATGTATTTTCTAGTTGGCAGGTAATTTGTTGCTGAGGATGGCATTTGGGGATGGCTACTCGGCAGGGCAAGACTGACATCCATTTGTGTTTTGACAATACTGTTGTTTTGTAATTCATTCAACTAATCATTTTGTGACTCATGAACTACAATGTATTGCTTAACAACAGTGTTTATAATGAATGAATGGTTTTTGTTAAATAAATTCCGCTGCTTAAATCTATAATATGTAATGTTTTATGTAATTACTGCTGTGAACGACTAACTGTGAGGTGCCCGGGAACGGGCCTTACAAGTTGGTATCAGAGCCATAGTTTAAGTGAAACGGGTAAATATTTCTAAAAGAAACCTAAACTGAAAATGGGACAGAAGGAGGGATGTCAGCCCGAGTAGCTACGTGCCATCAGGTATTTCTTTTCTTAAAATTTAACCGGTATTATGTGCGTGTGTTATCTGACTTATGTGATTATAGTAGATTTAGATACTGATGAAGTCAGGATAGGAAATGCTTGGGATGTGAAAAGTAAAGTAAGTGGCTAATCACAACTGGCCACTGTAATTAGGGACTTACTATACTTGATATAACTGAGCTATTACCTTGAATGACTGTTTAGTGTTTAAATCTTATAGTGCTTAGGAAATGGCTGGGAAGAAACCTACCAAAGCTTCTAAAGGTAGAGGTAGATCGCGTGTGACTAGGAGCAGTGCTAAAGCTGCTGAGACGACCCATGAGAACCCTGAGGTTCCTAACCGGACTGAAGGAAATGAGAATGCCAGTCTGAACGCCTCAGCTCGGGAGGCGATTGCCGATGAGGTGCACCAGGTCATGCAGGAAGTTTTACCGTCTGTAGTGACCGAAGTTATTCGAGCTGTGAGGAATGAGGAGAGAAAGGAGAAGGAGGATAGGAGAGGGTCGACTGGGAAGGAAAGCAGAGGAGAGGAGGAACGACCGGAGCCTAAGATAGTAGTTTCCGACGAGGAAGAGGAGGATGCAGTAGGGATAATGACCAAGGGATGCAGCTATGGAGCATTCCAGAGGTGCAAGCCCCCGACTTTGGATGGCAATGGCGATGCTGCTGCCGCTCACCGCTGGGTGAGGTAGATGGAGGCAGTGTTGGAGATCAGTGAGTGTCGCGAAGATCAAAAGGTGAAGTTCGCGACTCAATCTTTCATCGACTCGGCCTTGTGTTGGTGGGACAATATTGTCCAAGCTGAAGGTTCCAGGGCCATCGGGAAAATGCGATGGAACGAGTTGAAGAAGCTAGTAATTGAGGAATTCTGCCCTCACATGGAACTAGATAGGATCGAGAGGGAGTTCCTACAACTCGAGACGAGAACTCTGACCCACCAGCAGTACACCACCAGATTCAATGAAATGGCAAGGCTGGTGCCGGATCAAGTGAAGCCGATGTCTTGAAAGATTAACCGGTACATCCAGGGGCTGCCAGCTGACATTCTTAGGCACTTGATTGCTGCGCAACCAAGTACTTTTAGGTCGGCAGTGGATTTGGCCGGGAGACTTTATGATGAGAGGGGAGTAATAGATGTGGAAGTAAAGAAGACCGGTGGTGGTGACCGGAACGGGAACGGGAAACGGTTCAGGTGTGGTGTTTCGTCCCGAACAACAAGAGGATGAGGATGGATGACCGTAGGGCGGGGTCATCAAGCTCTGGACCCAAGAGATGTAACAAGTGCGGGAAGGAGCATACGGGAGAGTGCAGGATGGGGCTCAACGTGTGCTTCAAATGTGGAAAGCCTGGCCATATCTCTAGGGACTGCAGGCTGTTGAAGTGTTACAACTGCGGCGAAGAGGGCCATATGAGTAGGGATTGCAAGAAGTAGAGGGCGGAGAGTTCCGTGACAAAGAAGATGGCCGTGACTGAAGGGCAGAAGGCAAGTTCCAGAGCTTTCACCATGACCAAGGAGGAGGCTAGGACGGACCCCGATGTCGTGTCCGGTACGTTTCTAGTAGATCAAACTCTTGCTTCTGTGTTATTTGATTCTGGTGCTAGTAGGAGTTTTATTTCTGCCAATTTCTGTGCTAAACTATCTCTTAGTAGTAAATGCATTGATGAGCCCTTTGACGTAGAGACTGCTATTGGTAAGTCCACTAGGGTTACGAATGTGATATAGGACTGTGCCATAGAGTTAGAAGGTCATAGGTTTGCTGCTAAGTTACATGTGATGCCCCTAGGTGGATTTGATGTAGTACTAGGGATGGATTGGTTAGAAACCCATGAAGCGAATATCGTATGTCGTAAGAAAATGATTAGACTGACGGCGCCTGACGGAAGCCGGTGACAATATATGGCGATCGGGCTATGACGATTGCAAAAGTAATTTCGATGGCGGTGGCGGGAAAGTGCATGAGGCGTGGATGTAGCGCTTATCTAGCCTACGTGAAGGATGTGGACACGTCAACACCACAATTGTCTGATGTGCCGGTTGTGTGTGACTTTCCCGATGTGTTTCCAGAGGACCTATCAGGTGTGCCACCGGATCGCGAAATCGAATTTCAAATTGACTTGATACCCGGTGCCCAACCTGTCACCAAGGCACCGTACCGATTAGCTCCGACTGAGATGAAGGAGTTAATGGAGCAACTACAAGAATTGGTCGATAAGGGTTTCATCAGACCGAGTATCTCTCCTTGGGGTGCTCTGGTCTTATTTGTGAAGAAAAAGGACGGTAGCATGAGAATGTGTATCGACTACCGTGAGTTGAAAAAGTTGACGATAAAGAATCGGTATCCGTTACCAAGGATTGACGACTTGTTCGATCAGCTCCAGGGTGCCAGTTGGTTCTCGAGGATAGATCTTCGATCTGGCTACCATCAATTGAAAGTGAAGGAGCAGGACATTCCTAAAACAGCTTTTCGTACGCGTTATGGACACTACGAGTTTCTTGTTATGTCCTTTGGTTTAACCAACGCGCCAGCTGCTTTTATGGATTTGATGAATAGAGTGTGTCGGCCAATGCTAGATAAATCAGTGATTGTGTTCATCGATGATATCCTGATTTATTAAAGGAGCGAAGAAGAGCACGCTGGTCACATTCGGGAAGTGTTGGAAACCTTGAGAAGGGAGAAGCTGTATGCTAAATTCTCCAAGTGTGCTTTCTTGTTACGCGAGGTGCAATTTCTGGGCCACGTGGTAAATGCGGAGGGAATCATGGTGGACCCAGCAAAGGTTGAGGCTGTGATGCAATAGAAGTCACCAAAGACGCCATTTGAAATTCGTAGCTTCTTGGGATTGGCGGGCTACTACAGGAGATTTATTCAAGACTTCTCCAAGATAGCCTCACCTTTGACAAATTGACTCGCAAGGACGTGAAGTTCATGTGGGGTCGAGAACAGGAGGATGCCTTTGACGAGTTGAAGACGAGACTAACACATGCTCCTGTCTTGACATTGCCCGAGGGAAATGACGACTTAGTGGTCTATTCGGATGCATCTTATTCTGGGCTAGGTTGCGTGTTGATGCAACATGGAAGGGTAATAGCTTATGCATCTCGACAACTGAAAACCCACGAAGTCAACTATCCCACACACGATCTAGAACTAGCCGCGGTGGTTTTTGCATTGAAGATTTGGCGGCACTATCTATACGGGACGAAGTGCACCATCTTCACAGACCACAAAAGCTTGAAGTACTTCTTCGAGCAGAAAGATCTAAGCATGAGGCAGAGGCGATGGTTGGAGCTCATAAAGGATTATGATTGCGAAATCCATTACCATCCGGGCAAGGCCAACGTGGTGGCAGATGCCCTTAGTCGAAAAGAAAGGCCCGAGCCGATCCGGGTGAAGGCTTATCAGCTGATTATGACCTCCGATGTGATGACACATATTAAGGAGTTCCAAGACGAGGCTTTGAAAGAAGATCGTCTTAACTCGGAAAGGATGAGAGGTCTAGTTACGGAATTGGGCGAGAACACTCTTGGTGTTAAGATCCGATTCGGGCGAATGTGGATTCCTCGATACGGGGATCTACGTGGGAAGATCATGGACGAGGCCTATAAGACTCGATACTCCATTCACCCTGGTGCTACCAAGATGTATCACGATATGAAGAAAGATTACTGGTGGCCGGGTATGAAACGTGACGTAGTGGAGTACGTGAGTAAGTGCCTTAATTGTCTCCAAGTGAAGGCGGAACACCAGAAACCGTACGGAAAAATCCAACCATTGGATATACTCGAATGGAAGTGGGAGCATATCACCATGGACTTCATTACTAAGTTGCCTCGCACGTCGAGGGGATGTGATACTATTTGGTTGATTGTCGACCGACTAACAAAGAGTGCCCACTCCTACCGATCTGCGAGACGTATTCATCCGAAAGATTGGCGGATCTATTCATCAAGGAAATCGTAGCTCGTCATGGCGTGCCGGTGTCTATCGTGTCGGATCGTGACACCCGGTTCACATCGAAGTTTTGGAGGAGATTCCATGATGCAATGGGGACGAGGCTACACATTAGTACCGCATATCATCCTCAGACGGACGGTCAGTCTGAGAGGACGATACAGACGCTTGAGGATATGCTTCGAGCATGCGTGATCGATTTTGGAGGAAGTTGGGATGATCACTTGCCGTTAGTAGAATTCTCGTACAACAACAGTTATCATGCCAGTATTGGCATGCCACCCTACGAGATGCTATACGGTAGGAGATGTAGGACGCCCGTGTGTTGGGGAGACATTGGGCAGAAGGAGTTAGGAGGTGTTGAGGTGGTCGAAGCTACGACTGAGAAATTGGAAAAGATCAAAGCCTTCATGAAGGCAGCGAAAGATAGACAAAAGTCGTATGCTGACAAGAGGCGAAGACCAATAGAGTTCAAGGTTGGAGACTGAGTCATGTTAAAGGTCTCACCTTGGAAAGGGATCATCCGATTCAGGAAACGAGGTAAGCTGAGCCCGAGATATATAGGACCTTTCCGAATCATCGCACGAGTAGGAGAGGTAGCCTATCGAATTGAACTGCCAGATGAGTTAAGTGGAATTCATCCCACATTCCATGTATCTCATCTGAGAAAGTGCTTAGCTGATGAAGATATGATTGTTCTACTGGAGGATATTGAAGTAGACGAACGGCTCAATTACGTAGAGCAACCAGTGGCAATCATTGATCGTAAAGAAAAGAAGTTAAGGAATAAAGTGGTTCCTCTTGTGCGTGTACAGTGGAAGCACAGAAAGGGATCCGAATCTACGTGGGAGACTGAGGAGGAGATGAGACAGCATTACCCTCATTTGTTTGAGGAATAACAGGTTTCGAGGATGAAACCTATATAAGGGGGGTGGACTTGTAACACCCGTATTTAAAAAAAGGAATAAAAGGATAAAAGAGAAAGAAAAAGAAGAAATGGAAGTCAACCCTAAAGTTGAGGGACCAAAAGTGTCAAAAAGAACAAAAATAATAAAAAATCTGGTGAAAAGGTGGTATGGCCGCCCATTTCACCCTGCACAACACCTTCATTCGGATTTTAGAGAGAGAAAGAGCAGGGAATTCGAGTTTTAGAGAGAGAAAGAAGAAGAATTCGAAGTTTTAAGGTAAGATTATGTGTTTTAAGTTGTTTTGGTCGATCTAGTCTCGATTATATGCTCATATGTGTTATTGCATGTTCGGTTGTGTGTTTTAGTGTGTTTTAGGTGTTAAAAACATCTAAGAAGTTCAAGGGAAAGGTTTAGACTCGAACACAACTAAGGTGAGTTTCTAGAACCCCTTTATACATGTTTTCATATGATTTTGGGGCTGGAAAATACATGTATGTATGTTTTTATGAGGTTGGGTATTATACCCGTATGTTCATGTGCGTGTGTATGTGGGTGGGGTATGTCTTGGGAAAATGTATTGTTATGATTATGTTAAGTTCATGCTTAGAATAGTATGTGAATGTTTAGAACTAAGTGATATAATGTTTGGGACTGGAAACGACTTAAAAATATGTGAAACAGGTTGCTAATACGCCTATACAAGGCTCATAAGCCAGAATAGTCCTCATACTCCCAGGACCTTGACCAGAAACTTAAGTGTTGGGGCTTATGCTTCCCAACAGTACTCATGCGCCTGAAATATGACTTAGAAAAACTAAGTACGGGGTAATATGTCTAAACAGTACCCATGAGCCTGAAATTAGGACTTAGAAACTTACATGGAAATGAGCCTAAATAGTACTCATACGCCTGAAATTATAACTTAGAAAATTAAGTATAAGATAATATGCCTAAACAGTGCTCTTGCGCCTGAAGTTATGACTTAGAAAACTAAGTATAGGTTAATGAGCCTAAGCAGTGATCATACGCCTAAGTAATAAACTGCTAAGTGTTGGGGTGGGACGCCTGCACAGTGGTAATACGCCCAGACAGGGCTCATGCGCCCAGATAGTCCTCATGCGCCCAATACTTAGAATTAAATGCAGAATTTTTGTGGGAGTTTGTGCAGCTAGGGTTTTCGATTAATGTTGACTAAGATTCATTAAATGCATATGATTATGTTTGATTGACATTATGACCCTTATTATTGATGATGTTATGATTAGAGTTATATTATTGTTACTAATATTATTAATATTAATACTGTATGACTCTACGTGGTATGATCATGATCAAGACAGAAATTATTATCATTAATAAAGTAAAAGATTAATGATAAAGAAAAGTGGAACGAAAATGACGAACGAATGGCTTGCAAGCAAAGGTATGAAGGTGCACACCCCTGGCAGGTGTTAGCTCAACTGTGATACGGGTTAGCTACCTCGAAGGATGCACACAGGGTCAATATTTGAGATTGACAATGAGGTGAGCAACTTTGTGTTGCAACAGACTTGGTTAGCAGGCAATCCGTGAGATTGCCACTGAGGTGAGCAACCATGTGTTGCAACATACTTGGCTAACATACGATCGCGAGAGATCGATATTGAGGTGAGCGCCTTGTTGTCGCAACAGACTCGTAGGAACGAACGTAAAGACCGAAAGAGTAATGGAAAAAGTATGAACTGAATGAATGATGAGGATAATAATAATAATATTATCTGTATGTATGTAGGATGTATGCTCACGAACAAAATATCATAATAAAGTACAAAACGGGATCCTCGTCATTCGACCTCAGTAATCGTGGCTGTGTGCCATGAAGAGGGTAAAGCCTGACGGGATCTAGATAATAAATGAATGATAATGAGTTACGATGAATAAACGAAAGCTAACGAAGGCAGTGAAAGATAATAATGATATTATGTACATGTACGTATAATGTGTGGGTGATGTGCTTCAAATTATACATATAAAACATATCAATTTCACATCAATTATTCTATAAACTCTTATGAAAATGATGATTTGATACCTAAATCGTTCATATTGTGTTTTTCAGGTGTTGTGAAGGGCAAGATGGACAAAAGGAGCATATTTGACAAGAAATTGAAGAAATCCAAGCTTAAAGTTCCAAGCATGGGGCCATGCCTCATTTAGCACGCCCCCATGCCTTGCCTAAAACACACCCCCGTACTAATTTGACACACCCCCGTGATTGGACATCTGACAGGACAAAAAGTACGGTTCCTCGACCCGAGGCACGGGGGCGTGCCCCAGGAGGCATGGAGCCGTGTTTGCCCCTTTCACGGGGCCGTGCCCCATTTGTCACGGGGTCGTGCCCGACAAGATCTGAGCGTACGAGCCGACCAACTTTTACGTACATTGTACTATCACGGGGCTGTGCCTTTTAGGCACGGGGCCGTGCTTAAACACTCCAGAAAGCCTATAAATAGGACTTCATTTGCAACTTTGAAAAAAGCTTTTGGGTGGAAGTGATACTCTGCGGAATTGTCTCGGGAATCAAGTCTTAGAGATCATTTGGAGGCTCGGGAGGTGCATACAACACTGGGAAGTGGCTCGGAATGTCTAAACATCATCCATTATGGATCATTGGTTTGATTGTTCTATTTTACCGATGAATTCATATCTATCTTCTATGTTATTTGTTATATTACAGCTCATTATGAGCTAAACTCTCATTATCATCCTACTTGGATGAAACTTATGTAATTTGTGATGAATTAATAGTGTGATAAATATTGTGTTAATGCTATGGTGGTCTTGGGAAAACTTTCGATGGGTAGCACCTACATTTGAACGGGGGGTTATAAGTTTATGGTTTGTAATTTGATTGTCATACACGGTTGAAAAACGTATGATCAACTTTTATTCATAACAAATTATTGCTAATTAACTAGAGATGGTTATTAGAAATCATAAGATCTTAACTTTCTGATCATTTACGGGTTCCCTTTTATTAGTCTGAGAAATCTACAGTATTGTTATGGTTTTCTAAAATTAATGGTATGTTAGAATAGAACTTGATCAATTCTCTTCTTACATTAAGTTATGTTTTCAGAATCGTATGTCGAAAAGGACACAAAAGATTTACCTACATCACTAGGGCCTTGACCTAAGCAGTAAATCTCAACCTGACATGGTCCTGGTCACTACGGAGCGGATAGACGAGAAATCACGCCAGCTCATCTTTAAAACGTTAACACAATTACTTTATTCAATATCTTTAATCACACCACCACTTCATCACAGTTACATAAGTGTAATCCAAATTAGGATGATAGCCTTTATCCCCTGATCTTAAATCCAAAAGTTTCAACTTGTTTTACTTTATTTATTATTTCTATTTTTAGTTTTGAAACCCTAATTTACATCAATGCAACTTATCATTCTCTTAAACAAAAACTGATAGTCAATCATAAGGATTGTTGAGTAGTCTTAGTGTGTCCACGGATTGATACTCGGTTCTTACCATCACTATATTACCTCAGGATAGGTGCACTTGCCTTTGTGTGTGTAGTTAGTAGTAGTAACAACCATTTAAAACTGAATCTGTGCGAAAAATCCTTTATCAAATATATACTTTCATACCGCATCAGTGGGCATGTACGAAAGTATAGTATGATTTGAAAAAGTAAAGTATTTTAATTATAAAACTAGAACTCACTCAGCAACGCTGACTTTTATGTATTTTCCAGTTGGTAGGTAATTTGTTGCTGAGGATGGCATTTGGGATGGCTACTCGGCAGGGCAAGACTGACATCCATTTGTGTTTTTGACAATACTGTTGTTTTGTAATTCATTCAACTAATCATTTTATGACTCATAAACTACAATGTATTGCTTAACAACAGTGTTTATAATGAATGAATGGTTTTTGTTAAATAAATTCCGCTGCTTAAATCTATAATATGTAATGTTTTATATAATTACTGCTGTGAACGACCAACTGTGAGGTGCCCGGGAACGGGGCCTTACATCTTTATAAAAAATAATGTCATATATAAAAGTTTTGGACATTTAAAAAATTTAAAAAAAAACAGAAAAAAACGACAAAAGTAGCTATGACTAAAATACCTTTCTAATAAGTTTTTTTTCATATAATTTAATCTCATCCAGTAGTTAAAAGATTGATGGTTCAAATTAGTTCTTACACTTTTAAGATTTATTGCCTTTTTATTTTAATTATTCATTATTTTGCATATTCATGTTTATAATTATTTTGAAGTTATTTAATGTTTAAATATTATTAAAAGAGTATAATTATTAACCATCTTAATAGAATGATTCATTTTTCTTATTTTTTTGTATTTTAACACTTAATTTTATTTATATATTATAATATATATTAAAACCCTTGGTCGGTTGCTACAATGACCAAGGGTATGTTAGGTATTTTACATTGCAAGTGATACGTGTTCTGCAGCTAACCTTCCACTACCTCACCTACTAACCTCTTTCTTCATCTGCGCTCATCAATTGAATATATGAACATAATGGATGAAGGTTTGGGGGGTGCGATTGGAGGACATTAGATTGAATCTATCCGTCGAAAAGGGTTTGATTGGAGGCGTTGATTGGAGGCGTTGATTGAGGCGATAGTGGTGATTAGTTCATGGGTACCATTACCGACTTCGTAATGTTGGGTTTATTGATTGATTTAAGGATTTTTAGGGTTTGTAGTATAAAGCTTTACTCAACCGACATTCAACGATTGATTAGCTCAACGGATTTCGACAGTGACAAACCAAGGTATTTCAGGTATTTTGCACACTAGCCACCGTCATCTCCGATTTCATCTTCTTCCTCTTTAATTGCATCACCGCTTATTCTGTATTCTTCATGCTCATCAACACTGGACTGTCATCTGGGTTCTTTTTGCAACAGGAGCCTCCAAAAACAGTGAGCAACATCATATCTTCTATGTTCCTGTTTTTTCTAACTGTGACATCCATCTCATCTTAACTTTCTGATCTTTTTGAAATTTCTTATTGTACATACCTCAAAATTAACCGATCGATTATGAAATCATGATTAAGGACTATGGGAACTGGAAGTCAGGTACTATTGCTAAAACTAAAGCTATTGTAACATCCCGTATTTTATTAATGAAAAGTTAATTTTATAAACATTAAGCTTAATACGATGTTAATTCCAATAATTACAAAAATTATAATAATAATAATAATATTAATAATAATAATGTTAATATAATAATAATAATGAAAATATAAGTTTTAAAGCCTATAATCAATAATTTTTTTACATAAAATAATAACAATTCAAACTTCAGGGTGTTAAAAATGTAATTTAATTAAAACTGAATAAAAACCTTGGACTTCAGTTGTAAACCTTTAGAAACCTCAGGGACCATATGGGTAAATTCGAAAAGCACCCAACCCCACCCCTTCTTCCCCGGTGATCCCTTTCCCGCGGTCGGCTGGATTTTCGGCCAATAACGCGCACTACACATTTTAATAATCAAAGTGACTCCGCACAGAGGAACTTTAATCGTATATAACATATCACCGAGTTCAATTTCATCAGAAATCATCAAAAATAACCCGTTCGAACACCACCATAATCGCGACCTGCAACTCCATTAAAACCCCATCTCCGATTGGTTTTAACTGAATTTGATAAGGGGCTTTTAATCTCGATCATCATTCGAAACTTCCTACGAAATTAATTTGATTTCCATCAAGGTTTGCTCACCCATCGATCATCACCTTTGACCGCGACCTGTTCTTGTTAAGTTCAACACCAATTCATCATCATACGGGTAAATACACACACCCACACACTCGATTTCACTTGGGGAATAAAAGCCCCATGATTGCAGAAACTATTGAAACCGAATTGAACCTCAATTGGGATGAGATTCGAACTAGGGTTCGTGGGTGTTTGGGGGTATTCAGTTGATTCAAGTTAAAAGGATTTGAAACCGGCTTATAACCGTGGCTTAGGCCTTTGGTTTACCGGTTCTACGCTCACTTGCCATTCAGGAGGTCCCGGGTTCGAACCTGGGCACCCCCAATTTTTTTTTTAGCCTTTTACAGCCTTTTAAAAATTACTAAAAATTTCTAAAAATTAAAAAATTATTTTATAAACTTTGTTTATTTTTAAAACCACCAAATAATTTTCTGGATTTTTCTATTAATTTTAAAAATTAAATAATTGTTTTAAAAATATTTTAAAAATATTATTCTTGGTTAAATCTTATTGAAAATGGGTTTCAACTAACAATTTATTTCGGTTCAAACGTTATTCTTTTAAAATCATAGTTATCTTAAAATGTTTATTTAAAACTAATATTTAAACTTTATATGTTGATACAAATGAATTCTTTTAAAATAACTAAATAATTATTTATGTAAAACTGAACTTGAAACACTAAAATCTTTATAATATTAATAGGCATTATTAATTAAAGTTTTATCATAATAATTGTAGAAATTATATATTTTATAATTTCACAAATTAGTTACAAATATTATTTTCTTATAAACTAAAGGTTTAGATTAATAATTTGTTATTAATCAAAACATATTCTAATTATTTAAATAATAAAGATGTATTACTTAAATGAATAGTCCTTTTAATTGAACCAAAACATAAATGATTACGTTAAAAACGTATTACTTATAAAACCCCAATTCTTATCGAAACCCTAGTTCGCGTTTAATCGTTAAACCTTATTATTAATCTAAATCTTAAAATATATATACATGTTAGGTACCTCGTGAAGGAGTTCATTGGAACAACGATTGTCATCCTATTTAATCATCTTATATACATACTTATACGCCACGTGAGTTTCACAGCCCCTTTTTATGCATATACAATTGTTTTAAACATTTTCAAACTTGGGGGAAAAGAATGCTCACTTACTTAATACATTTTTCAAGCATCTTCCTTAGTGAAAGTCTGCTGCAACTCTTATGGTTAACTTATCTTGCTTATCTTGTTGAATGATGCTGTTTGACTCTATGCTATGTTGGTGGCTTTTACATTTCTATGCGCTATTACTTTGATGCTATGAGTTGTATGATGTTACTTGTGAATGTTATTGACCTTGGATGCTCTCGGCAGTGTAGTTCTTCTTGGTGGGTCTACTTTGTGGTTCTTCTTCCGAGCATCCATTACAACCATTAGTCCCGGTAATGGGACCTAAGGATGTTGGTTGTAAACTATACGTATGCGCTTTGTGGAACTTACTACGTCATTTTAACTATTTACGCTTTGGGATGCTTTCTATACAGCCATCAATTCCCGTGTGGAACCGATGAATAGGTTTGGCTGTAGCTATTTATAACTGGTAAAACCGCCTACACATAAGTGTAGTTGCGGTAGCATTTATTAAACTTACATGCTGTTTTATCTTAACATGTTTTATTACTTAAAACCTGCGAAGCTCACCAACAATTATATTGACCGTTTTGAGCATATCTTTTTAGGTGATAATAATCAAAGAGGATAGCTAGAGCCGATGCCTAGCAGAGACCCTCAGGATTCAGTAGACATGCATTAGTGTTTGACTATCATTTGATTTCGCTTATGAATACTATGTAAACTTTCTATTTGTTGGATTTCATGTTGGATTTGGTTTTGTTAAATCAATAGACTATGCTAGTCGTGGAACTGACTAACCACGACACAAGTCATCATTGTGTCGGGTGTCGTCATGACACACTTGTCATCAATTACATACATATATTGCATCTCTATTGTTAACCATGTGTTATGACGACCCCGTCCGTTACATCCTCATGTTTCCGCTATAAGCGGGGGTGTGACAGATTGGTATCAGAGCCATTGGTTATAGAGAATTAGGTGGAGCACTTGACCTAGACTATAACCTAGAACCTTCATGTAGGATGCATACTAGGATTGGCTTGCATTTAATATTACATGTGTGTTCTTCAATACTTGTTACTTGACTCTATGTCTAATCTATGAAAATCTCATCAAGGTTCTATTCTATAAACCAAAGACATTTGTGTGACATAGACACATGTATTCTGGATTTCCTGGCAAAAAGGCCTCCGGGCTAAGGCAAGCATATCGTATAAATCTCATTGTGAGACCAGTTATGCTTACCTGGGGATTTCTGGGATGAGTGATAAACTATGGTCAACATATACAAGTTTCTAAGGCGAATGGGTCAATTTACTTGACATCTTCTAATACTAAATCCGACCCTAACATGATTATGCCTGAAATCCTGAAAGTATGAAGGATAGGCAACTATCATTAAACATATTGTGCTTATATGCTTGGAGTTTACTTGTTACTATATACTACTATTGGAATACTAATGGCTCATGGACATGAGGACATTACACGAATCAGGCTTGATGAGTGTTGGCAATACTATGATGTTAACTTGGGGTAAGTGGAGCTAGGGTGACCATGTAAGGTAAGTAAATTAATTACGGGTGCACACGTAATTGCAATTTGCACTGTATGAGAAGCCTGGCAAATCTTACCATGAGGTAACAATCAGGGTATCACAAGTTCTCTATTTTATACCCTATGGTGTGCTAGGATCATAATTCTAGTAAGACCTCTTTAAGGGTAACAAAACATTACTAACACTTGCTATTACTTAAAGCCCTGTCCTACTTAGAGCCTTCAGGGTATTTCCAATAATGACATTGACCTTATCATTTATGAGACATTCCTCCACTTAGCATTTTAGTAACTAAGGAACTGATTGAATGCTTAGAATGAAAGTGGACTACAGGAATGTAGAGGAGTGATGGTACTCTCTACACATACATTACGTTACTCTTTGGAATGATGCTAAGGAAAATTAGGATGTCGTGTAACTGGTTTAAGCGTCATTCAAGGTATATCGTGGATGTGGTGGGAACGCTGCGGGAACACTATATATAAGCATCACTGGTATACTAAGAATGTGCTTAAACTGGGCTACGTGATGATCTTGATGGACCGAAGCATGGTTATTGGAACTTGATGAATGGAACCATACATGTATCTTCAAGTGACTAAGGTTTACATGTTTACTAAAAAGTTTACATGTTTACACCTTTCTATGATTAGAAGATGCCGCCTCGAAGAGCCACACGTAGTACCAATCAAGAAGGTAAGACCCCACAAGGCAGAGGTAGGGGTAGACCACCAAGAACAGGTGGTGCTCCAGCTGACAACAATCAGGGAACTGACAACCTGAACATAGCTGCTATGATTGCTCAGCAGCTAGCTGTACTGATTCTAACTATTGTGACTCAAGTGAGTGACACTCTTCTGAATCATCATCTTCATGGGGATCATGATACTAATAGTCAGCATAACCAAGGAACAGGGGAAGACACTGGGATTGGTGGAACAAATGGGAACGAAGCTGGGGTCAATAATACTAGACGAGGATGTTCTTACAAGGAATTTGTGGCCTGCAAACCCTGAGAATTCAATGGGAAAGGTGGGGCGATAGCCCTAACTAGGTGGCTTGAAAAGATGGAGGCAATAATTGACATCAGTGGGTGCTCGACAGCCAAAGAATCAAGTAGCCACATGTTCACTGCAGGGCAAGGCATTAACCTGGTGGAACACCCAGGTACAAGCAAGAGGAAGAGAGTCTGCGATGCAAATGACTTGGGATGAGTTCAAAGCCCTAATTCTGAAGAATACTGCCCTCTCAACGAGATGCAGAAACTTGAGCAGGAATTCTGGAACCATGCGATGGTAGGAGCTGGGCTCGCAGCTTACACTGATCGTTTTCATGAGTTGGCAAGACTTGTTCCACACCTAGTCACTCCGGAATCTAAGAGGATTGAAAGGTACATTTGGGGACTCGTGCCTCAAATCCAAGCATTGGTAACAGCAGCTGCTCCTCCCATAATTCAGAGCGCAATCCTGAAAGCCGGCGCTCTAACTGATGAGATGGTAAGAACAGGGACGTTGGGCAGGGGAGTAGAGAAGAGAAAGAAGGTTGGGGAAACTAGTCGGTCTAACGCCGTAAGATTTGATAAGAAGGCCAAGACGACCCGAAATTTCATGGCTGTGACTCAAGAAAGGAAAGAATATGCTGGGCTGCACCCTAAAAGTAACAGGTGCACACTTCATCATCCCCAGCAATATCGTGTCGGGCGTGTGCGAACTGTAGGCGCCCGGGACACCTAGCGAGAGATTGTAGAGTTGCGCCGAACCTAGTGACACCCGTCAACGCGCTTAACCCCGCCGGGAATGCCAGGGCTTGTTATGAGTGCGGAGGTCTTGGTCACTATCGGAACATGTGCCCCAGACTGAATAGGACACCGGGTCAACAAGGGAATAACCAGCAGCAAGTGATGGCCATAGCTGGTAATCCGGGTTAAGGAAATGCTGCCAGAGGACGTGCGTTCGTTATCGGAGCAAATGACGCTCGCCAGGACCCGAATGTTGTTACGGGTACGTACTTACTCAACCACCACTTCGCATCCATACTATTTGATACTGGGGCAGACAATAGTTTCATATATTCTGATTTTGCACACATGCTTGCCTTGAACCCTAGTAGACTAGAAACTAGCTTCTCTGTAGAAATGGCTAACGGTAGAGTTGTACAAGCAGATAGGATTATTAGACAGTGCTCCATGATATTGGAGGACCATGCCTTCGACATAGACTTAATAACTTTCGAGTTGGGAAGCTTCGATGTGATTGTGGGAATGGATTGGTTGTCGGAACATGGAGCCGAGATTGTTTGTCGGGAGAAAGTAGTACGAATCCCCATGCCAAACGGGGAGGTACTCAAGATTCAAGGAGAACGACAGGGAAGAACTCTAAAGCTTATCACTTGCATGAAGACGAGACGATGTTTACGAAAGCAGTGTTACGCACTTCTGGCCATGTTGTGGAAAAGAAGGAAGAAGGCAACAAGTTGGTGGATATTCCTGTAGTGCGAGATTATTCGAAAGTATTCCTGATGACTTGTCGGGTTTACCTCCTCCACGACAGGTGGAATTTCGTATCGAGTTGGTTCCTGGAGCTACGCCGGTAGCAAAAGCACCATACCGGTTAGCGCCAACCGAAATGCAAGAGTTATCTAGCCAATTACAAGAGCTATTGGAGAAGGGTTTCATTCGGCCGAGTCATTCACCATGGGGAGCACCGGTCTTATTTGTCAAAAAGAAAGATGGGTCGTTCCGCATGTGCATCGATTATCGCGAGTTGAACAAGTTGACTGTGAAGAATCAATACCCTCTTCCCAGAATCGATGATTTGTTTGATCAGTTGCAAGGAGCTTCAAATTTCTCCAAGATTGATCTTCGTTCTGGATATCATCAATTACGGGTTTTCGAGGATGATCTACCGAAAACAGCGTTAGGACTCGTTATGGTCATTATGAGTTCTTAGTAATGCCGTTCGGTCTGACTAACGCACCAGCTATATTCATGGATCTGATGAATCGGGTGTGTAAACCATAATTGAATAAGTTCGTGATCGTATTCATTGACGATATACTTATCTACCCTCGATACGTAGGACCATTCGAGATTACAGAGAGAATCGGTCCAGTGGCTTACCGATTGAGGTTGCCACAAGAACTCAGCGGTGTACATGATACTTTTCACGTGTCGAACCTCAAGAAATGTTTGGTCGACGAATCCTTACACGTACCTATTGAAGAAATCAAGATTGATGAGAAGCTCCATTTTGTGGAAGAACTGATAGAAATAATGGATCGGGAGGTCAAACGATTAAAACGCAGCAGAATCCCAATTGTCAGGGTGAGATGGAACTCCAAGCGTGGGCCTGAGTTTACATGGGAACGGGAGGACCAAATGAAATCCAAGTACCCACATCTTTTCATTTCAGCCTCCTCGTGATTAAAATTTCGGGACAAAATTTCCTAAAACAAGGGAACTGTAACATCCCGTATTTTTATTAATGAAAAGTTAATTTTATAAACAATTAAGCTAATACGTTGTTAATTCCAATAATTACAAAAATTATAATAATAATAATAATAATATAATAATAATAATAATAATTAATAAATATTAATAATAATAATGTTAATAATAATAATAATAATAATGAAAATATAAGTTTTAAAGCCTATAATCAATAATTTTTTTACATAAAATAATAACAATTCAAACTTCAGGGGTTAAAAATGTAATTTAATTAAAACTGAATAAAAACCTTGGACTTCAGTTGTAAACCTTTAAAAACCTCAGGGACCATATGGGTAAATTCGAAAAGCACCCAACCCCACCCCCTTCTTCCCGGTGATCCCTTTCCCCGCGGTCGGCTGGATTTTCGGCCAATAACGCGCACTACACATTTTAATAATCAAAGTGACTCCGCACAGAGGAACTTTTAATCGTATATAACATATCATCGAGTTCAATTTCATCAGAAATCATCAAAAATAACCCGTTCGAACACCACCTCAAGACACTATTGAAGGAAGAGTACTGTGTAACTGTTCAGCAGAGAATCGTGTCAAGTATGCTTCTGGCACTTTGGAAGGACCTGCTCTAACTTGGTGGAATCCCAAGTTCAGACTCTAGGATTGGAAGCTGCTAACAACTTATCTTGGGAAGACTTCAAGACACTATGAAGGAAGAGTACTGTCCAGAAATGAAATCCAGAAACTGGAAATGGAGTTTTGGAACCTAAAGATGGTTGGATCTGAAATAGAGGAGTACACAACTCGTTCACACGAGTTGGCTGCCTTATGTCCACAGATGGTGACCCCGACTTACAAAAGGATAGAAAGGTATATTGAAGGCTTAGCTCCTCAAATTCAAGCCAGTGTCATAGCTGCAGATCCAATCACTATTCAGCAAGCGATTCGTCTGGCTCATAAACTTACTGATCAGGCAGTGGCCCAAGGTACTCTGCCTAAACCTGGAACTGTAACTAGTTCATCTGATAACAAGCGGAAGTGGGATGGTGCGTCTGGCAAGTCTTCTAACTCAAATCAGCCTCAGCAACAAGCCAGGAAATTTGATTCACCCGACACTTCACTAATGCCAACCAGAACAACAACAACAGTGGACAAGGATCGAGTGGCTACGTTAGCAAGAACCCAAAAGTGTAACAAGTGCAACTTCCATCATTATGGTCAGTGTGGTTGTTTTCGTTGTCAAAGATGTGGCAAGACGGGTCATATTACTAGGGATTGCAGGGGTGATCTGATGACTAGGCAACAAAACCTCAACAACAAAGACCAGGAGAAACACCTAGGGGTTGTTATGAATGTGGCAAGGAGGGCCACTACAGGAAGGATTGCCCACAGCTGAAGAATGTAAACAAGGGTAACAATGGAAACAATGCAAAGGGTCGTGCTTTTGTAATTGGTTGGGTGAAGCAAGGAATGATCAGAATGTGATTACTGGTACGTTTCCTCTGAATGGTTGTGTTTGCTTCTATACTGTTCGATACCGGTGCTGACAAGAGTTTTATTTCCAACAAGCTCATTAAACTTCTAAATGTAACCTTAGTAGATATGGAACCTAGTTACACTGTAGAATTAGCTGACGGGAAACTAATTGAGGCAACTCATATCATTAAAGGATGTAAACTAGGATTATCTGGACATGAGTTAGATATAAATCTGATGCCTGTCACACTTGGTAGCTTCGATGTAGTTGTTGGTATGGACTGGTTATCCAAGAATCAAGCTGAGATCATCTGTGGTGAGAAAATCGTTCGTGTACCACTTTCTAGTGGTGAAGTTTTGTCAGTTCAGGGCGAAAAGAGTGGTACAGTCTCTGGAATCATCTCCTACCTGAAAGCCCAAAAATGTCTACGTAAGGGTCATACAGCTTTCCTCGCAATGGTCATCGAAAAAGAAACCGAAGAAAAGAAGATTGAAGATATTCCTGTTGTACGTGATTATCCCGAGGTTTTCCCTGAAGACCTACCTGGTCTCCCACCGCATCGCCAAGTCGAGTTCCAGATTGATTTGGTACCTGGAGCCGCACCTATCGTGAGAGCACCATACAGATTAGCTCCAAATGAACTGCAAGAGCTGTCTACGCAATTGCAGGAACTATTGGATAAAGGGTTTATCAGACCTAGCTCATCACCGTGGGGAGCCCCAGTCCTGTTTGTCAAGAAGAAGGATGGAACTTTTCATATGTGTATTGACTATAGGGAATTGAACAAAGCAACGGTTAAGAATCGTTATCCTCTTCTGCGCATTGATGATTTGTTCGATCAGCTTCAAGGGTCGAGTTTCCATTGCGCATTGATGATTTGTTCGATCAGCTTCAAGGGTCGAGTTTCCATTCCAAGATAGATCTGAGGTCGGGATATCATCAGCGAAGGGTTCGAGATGAAGACATTTCAAAGACTGCAGTCAGAACTAGGTATGGCCACTACGAGTTTTTGGTTATGCCATTCGGGTTGACCAACGCGCCAGCGGTTTTCATGGACCTCATGAATCGAGTGTGCAAACCCTATTGGACAAGTTCGTCATTGTCTTCATAGATGACATCCTTATTTATTCAAAGAATAAGGAAGAACACAAGGAGCACCTTAGACTGATTCTGGAGCTGGTGAAACGGGAACAATTATATGCTAAGTTTTCAAAGTGTGACTTCTGGATGCGAGAGGTCCAATTCTTGGGTCATGTGGTCAATGAGAATGGAATACATGTTGACCCGGCAAAAATAGAAGCCATCAAGAACTGGGCTACGCCTAAGACTCCGACTGTGGTACGACAGTTTCTTGGGTTAGCTGACTATTATCGACGATTCATTGAAGGGTTTTCAAAGATTGCTCAACCTCTCACCGCGTTAACTCATAAGGGCACTACGTACAATTGGGGTGACAAACAAGAATCCGCATTTCAGGTTCTGAAGCAGAAACTCTGTACGGCACCGATTCTATCCCTGCCTGAGGGAACAGACGATATTGTAGTTTACTGTGATGCTTCTATTCAAGGTCTTGGTTGTGTGCTAATGCAACGCGAGAAGGTGATTGCTTATGCTTCCCGTCAATTGAAGGTTCACAAGAAAAACTACACAACACATGACTTAGAGTTGGGAGTCGTTGTGTTTGCACTCAAGATATGGAAACACTACTTGTACGGTACCAAGTGCACCATTTACACCGATCACAAGAGTCTCCAGCATATCTTTGAACAGAAGGAGCTGAACATGAGACAACGTCGTTGGGTCTAGTTGTTGAACGACTACGACTGTGCGATCAAGTACCATCCGGGCAAGGCTAATGTAGTAGCAGATGCCTTAAGTCGAAAGGAGACACCTAAGAGCATTGCAACTCACCATTCACATGGATTACCCGATCAAATACGTAACGCTCAACTTGAAGCCTTGAAAGACGTGAACCTGAAAGCCGAATCACTACGAGGCGTGGAGAAACAATTAGAGGTCAAACCTGACGGAATTCGTTACTTCATGGAACGAATATGGGTTCCTTTCTATGGAGACCTACGAGAGCTGGTAATGGATGAAGCTCACAAGTCACGATATTCTATTCATCCTGGTTCGGATAAGATGTATCAGGATTTGAAGACCCTATACTGGTGGCCAAACATGAAAGCTGATATTGCCACTTATCTAAGTAGATGTTTAACCTGTTCTAAGGTTAAGGTGGAATATCAAAGGCCATCCGGTTTGCTCCAACAACCGGAAATTCCAGTATGGAAGTGGGAACTGATATCAATGGATTTTATCACGAAACTTCCTCGGACGCCCACCGGATGCGATACCATTTGGGTGATGTAGATCGTTTGACAAAATCCGCACATTTTCTGGCAATCCGAGAGACTGACCGAATGGAGAAGTTGACTCGTATCTGTAAGGCCCCGATCCCGGGCACCTTACGTTTGGTCATCATCACACGTAAAACATACATTTGATGTAAACATAATGAAATAACGCAGTGGAATTTATAAAATATACATTCTCATTTCATCATAAAAGCTTTTACATCATTGTCTTGATTACAAAATACAAGCTTTCTTTACATTGCCTATCTATACTATGATTGCTGCTGATGCATATTCCTCAGCAATCATAGGGTCATACAGCGACCTCTACCGAAAGAAAATAATAAAAAGATAATATATTCTTCTTCGTAAAGAAGATATTAAGTTCAAAAATATATTTTTATTCATAAAGAAGATTTCTTAAATAATCCTGTTTATCAGGATTATCAAGAAATCTTGCACTTGCATGCAACATGATGTGTTGCGCGCATTACGGGCCCACAACACATGATGTGGCTGCATAATCAAAAAGTGAATGCCATCCCAAAAGAGCTGAGTAGCCGCCTCGTGCCATCCTCAGCAACACTACCTGCGAACTGGAAAACACATAAAAGTCAGCGTTGCTGAGTGAGTTCTAGTTTTATAATAAAACACACTTTCATTCTCATTAACTGTTCTTCCATACATGTGTTCACACATCATACGTACACGTAGATAATATTATTATCATCTCATCGTTCATTACTTACTTTCATTCGTGTACACTTCATCATTCTCGTTTACTTTCATACATACATACTTACATACTTTCGTACGTACTTTACTTTCATTCATACCTTCATTACTTACGTTCGAACATTCATTACATTCATTCATACTTTCATTACTTTCGTTCGAACGTTCATTACATTCGGTGACATGTACAATACCCCACTTTCATCATACATACTACTGGTGCTGGACCTGTGGTGGTTAGCCACGAACGTTGTGCACAAATGCTGATCCAGTCACCTGGGGTAGGTACATGCACCACTTATCTTTTCACTTTACTTCTGGATCAATGCCATATGCTATACCCCGAACGTTGTGCACAAATGCGGGTGCTGGACCTGTGATGATCAATCACGAACGTTGTGCACTAATGCTGATCCAGTCACCTAGGGTAAGCGGCAAGGATCCCATACATACTTCTGGTCAATCACAAAGACTGACCCCGTGTGCATCCTTCGGGGTAGCTAACCCGCACACCGTGAGCTAACACCTACCAGGGGTGTGCACCTCCTTTCATTTGCTTGCAAGCCTTACTTACATTCATTCATTCATTCGTTTATGCATGCATTCGTTCATCATGTCCCTTCTTTACTTATCTTTCACTTACATTCTTAATACATTCTTTTCATTCTTTCATTCATTCACGTAAAGTTATTAAAGATAAGACACATATACATAAGGAACACAAATACTTACATATCATCAGTATTCACCATCTATCATGGCAACACCATACTAAATACATACATCAACATACACTTCTACATTCACTCACATCAGCCCTGTTCGGGCGACTGAACTTATACCAGTCGCATGTCCTCCATGCGACTGGGCCATGCGATTGGGCTATCATGCGAATGGGTACTCAAACGTGCGATTGAACCTCCTTCCGTACGACAAGACACTATGCGACTGGGCTATATGCGACTAACTCTTAACCGTACGACTGAACCACTCTGCGATTGAACTTATGCGACCGAAATCATCAGTCGCATCACCTATCGTGCGATTGAGGCTCAATCGGGCGTCTGAGCCTCAGTCGGGCGATTGGACATCAACTAGCACTCATTCGGCCGAATGGCCCTTCAGTCGCATAACCCTAACTGGGCAGCGACTGGAGTTCTTCATGAACAGCAGTCACGAACTCCCACACCCAAACTCGTCTTAAACCCGTTTTTAACCCAAATCAACCCTCCCTAGCCTCAGGGATTCATACTAGGACATCATACACGCATATACAAGTCCTACTTCATACCATAAACACATTACTCAAGATTTACCCAAATGGGTCGAACTTACACTATTTCAAAATAGGGTTTATATGTGAATCCAGCCCCAAAATCGTTAGAAAACATGTAAATGAGGGGTTCTAGAACTCATATTATCAGGTAGAAGTTAATGAGCTTTGATTTGGCTAGCTTCTAAACAGATCTTGAACTCGACAGCACTTTCTCTCTCTTCTTCTCTGCTCACTGTCGCTCTCTGCCCCTTTCCCGACTGAAATTTGGGAAGGAGAATGGAGCTACTCCCCTTTTATACCCGTAGCTCATTCGCATCTGGTCCAGGGGCGACTGGACCTTCAGTCGCATCAACACTATGCGATTGGACCCCAATCGCACGTGTTCCATGCGGCTCATATTCATTCGGGTGGTTGAACTCCAATCGTGCGGTTGAGCTTCAATCGGCCGAATAGCCATGCGGTTGAACCTCCAGTCGCATAGATCACAGGCGACTGAGGCTCAGTCGCATAGCCTACCAAAAAGTCAAACTTCCGGGTGTTACAGTATCTACCTAAGGGAAATAGTCTCTCGGCACGGTGTGCCAATTTCCATTATCTCTGACCGCGACGCTCGATCAAAGTTGCTCCATTTGAGGCACTGTATGGGCGTAAGTGCGATCACCTATTTGTTGGGCGGAAGTTAGGGAAAGCCAACTTACCGGTCCTGAACTCGTGCACGAGAAGACTGAGAAGATCGTGCAGATCCGTTTCACCCCCACCTCGGTCGCTACTCCCCGTCGCAAGGCTCCACGGTCGTTGCTCCACCTCCGTCGCTACTCCACGTACGACCGCCGCTGCTCTACCTCCGTCGCCGGCTCCTTTGCACCATAGCCACCACCACCACTTCTGATTTCAAGTAAATAACCTCAATTTTGCCTAATTTTATGTTAATTTGTAGAAAATATTTTAAAATTAGGGATTTTGTGTCCATGGGTGTTTAAGTTAGTTGAGATGAAGTTTATGGTTTGAATTAGGTTTAGCAAGTGAAATAAATGTGTGTATGTATGAATATAAGAATGTATGTATTTGGAATGTTAATTATGTGTTAATATGTATGTATTTGTTTGAATTAGGTTTAGCAAGTTTTATGGTTATGAAAAAATGGATATTTAAGATGTATATGTGTAGGTTAGTTGAGACGAAGTATTATGTATATGTATATGTGTGTGTAATTTAAAATGAGATGAATGTATGTATTTTGCCTAATATTGTTTTTATATGGTTATGAACATGGATGTTTAGGTTAGTTGAGATGAAGTATTATGTGTGTATGTATGTATTTAAGAATGTATCTGTTTAGTGTGTTAATATGGTTATGAATGTATGTATTTTGTCTAATTTTGTGTTTTGCCTAATTTAAAATGAGATGAATGTATGTCGCAAATGTCGTCGCAAATAACATTTTGCGACCATTTTTTTACGGCGACTTTTTTGCGACCAAAGTTTCGTCGCAAATAATATATTGCGACGAAAAATGATTTTTTGCGACGATTTTTATCGCCGCAAAAAAATACTTTCTTGTAGTGATATATGTGTTTGTATGTATATATATAGCAGCTCGATCAAAGTTGCTCCATTTGAGGCACTGTATGGGCGTAAGTGCCGATCACCTATTTGTTGGGCGGAAGTTGGGGAAAGCCAACTTACCGGTCCTGAACTCGTGCACGAGAAGACTGAGAAGATCGTGCAGATCCGTGGCCGTATGGCAGCAGCACGTGACCGACAAAAGAGTTACGCCGACAAGCGTCGTAAGCCATTGGAGTTTCAGATTGGTGACAAAGTACTGTTGAAAGTGTCACCTTAGAAGGGCGTTATTCGTTTCGGGAAACGTGGAAAACTAAACCCTAGATACGTGGGACCATTTTAGATTGTCAAACGGGTCGGTCTCGTAGCCTATCAACTGAACCTACCCGAAGAACTCAGTGGAGTACATAATGTGTTCATGTTTCGAACTGAGGAGGTGCCTTACAGATGAGACTCTCATCGTTCCGTTAGAAGAGATACACGTGGATGAACAACTGCGTTTCGTTGAAGAACCAGTGGAGATCATGGATCAAGAAGTCAAAACCCTAAAGCGCAGCAAGATCCCCATTGTACGCGTTAGATGGAACTCAAAGCGTGGACCAGAGTTTACCTAGGAACGCGAGGATCAAATGAAGAGCAAGTATCAACAACTGTTTAACAATCAGACATCTACTTCTTAAGGTATCATTCTGAGATACTTTTCTTTCAATTTCGAGATGAAATTCCCTTCAACAAGGGGATGATGTCACAACTCTCGTGAAACCTAACGTTCTGTGTTTTGGACTCGTTTCAGAAACCCTTGGAAATCCTACCCCGACTACGTTCCAGATAACTGATTAGCTTGTTCACTAGTCACTTGTTGACGTTCATGTCCTAATTTTCGGGACGGAATTCTTTCAACAAGGGGATGATGTGACAACCCGAATTTTCAGGTTAATCTTGTTTCCAGTATCAAACCTCTATCCATTAATTGTTAGTTAGTAAATCTAAATGTTAGTATTGATGATGATCTCTATTATTATTATTATTATTATTATTATTATTATTATTATTATTATTATTATTATTATTATTATTATTATATTACTAATATTAACAATTAACTTACATTGTTAGGAGTTAACTTACAACAAATTAAAGTTAACTATTTGTTAAACCTTGTAAACCAGAAGGACTTGTTGGCATATAAGAGTTGTCACCATTTTTACTTTTTGTAGTGGCAAACATGATGGACTAAAGTGATTGAATTGCAAACAAATCATCTATAAAAATAACCAACTCTTCACCACCACCGTAACCCTACTTCCTTACCCTCCCAAAACCGACTCCCCCCCATTCGCAGCTTCCTTTCTCGCCTGACGTCTCTCAGAACGTGAGTTGAGAGCCCTAGCCCATCCCCCCCTCGACAGCAGCCTGTGCGAAGGTTCTGGCAGCCGTAAACCACCGTGAAATCAACATCGCGCACCCCCGACTTCACCCCGACAGACATCATTTGAGCAACCGAGGATCCGCTCTTATCATCTCCCCGTGTTCGTAATCCTTTCGCGAAACCGATAGGTATGTTTTCATTGTTGTTTGTGAACGGTACGTCTTCGTAGCCATGGGTGACTGAGAGTGATCACGGTTTCGGTTCGGTTTATCGGTTACGTTCGATCTTGTGCGTATAAATGTAACTATATGTATGGTTTTACGTGTGTGATTCGTATGTATGTTGCTGCGTGCGTACATATGTGTATGTTCTGCGATATGTATGTTGTATGTGTGTATCGGTATATATAGGTGGGTATGGTTGTATATGAATTGTTGTTGTATAATCCATATTGTATATGTATGTATGCTGCGATTTGATGGGTGGCAGTGAGTGTTATTGCTTATATATATTAGATGTATGTGATAGATGTGTATATGCATGCTTGTAATCGGTAATGTGCAGAATGACGTATGCATGATGTTGTGTGTGTATGCCTTGGAACAATGGTTGGGCGCATGGGGGGGTAGTTAGGCGTTATGACATATGTATGTGTTTTGTAGAAGCATATATATTGTTTTAGGCGCACGAGGAAAGGGCAGAAACATAATATATGTATGTATGCTAGTTGGTTTAGTGGGCGCATGGGCCCTTTTTTTGTCGTATGGTTTGTATATGCATTATTATTTTTGTGTTTCTTCAATAGTGGGATATACATTATATAAGAGTGCACACAAGTGTGTGTTTCTTTTCCACCGAGAATATGGTGCTTGGGTTGTGGGACATGAGTTATGATTATAATAATTATGTTGATTGGATCATTATTATGGGATGGTATGAGTGTTCATGTTTTATGTATATATGAATGCTTGCTTGTGTATGGGGGAGTCCTATCGATAACCGACACCATAACCGAGACGTGAAACGTGAAACCGTACAACTCTTATATTGTAATTAATAATTAATATTAATTATACATATACTGAATGAAACACAAGTTAATCGGAACTCTAATCACCGTGCTTTCTTGTATTCGCTACTGTGCTATTAAGGTGAGTTTTCACGGCCCCATTTTATATTCTTTCTTTTTCGGGGGAGAAAACATGCAAACACCATTTTTGTTATGGCCGCCAGTATATTGATATCGCCTGTTATGTTAGTGGAAACGCATTTGAAAGTCCTTACAGTATCAAACCGTTAGTAATGGGATTAGCGAGGTAATTCTGAGTAGTACTACTGGGTTTGACAAACCCCGCCCGGACTAGTCGCGCTAGCTTGATTGGAGGTCAAACGGGTGCTAAATGACCTAACGATTGCCACGGTCTGTGATAGACGTGGTAGAAAGGCACTAAACACACACAGTCAGCTTCGGTTTGAAACATTAAATAACTTGTTATAGGCTAGCTACCTATCGATATGCTTTATATACTAAACCATATGAAACGTTTTCTGACATATTTCTTGTTGATTAAACCTGTGGACTTACCAACTTTATGTTGACACACTTTAGCATGTTTTCTCAGGTCACAGGAACGCACAAGGTTAGGAACTCAGCTAGGATGCATGCATGGCATACATCACGACTCAACAGTTTTATTTTGTTAAACATTATTGACTTTTATGGTTTAAACGCATGTTGATACAATTTACTGTTGATTTCTGTTTTTGAAACGCTTTCGCAAGTTTGAAACACTTATGATGATTTAAAAGTCTAATTACTTAATGTGATGTTTTGTAATTATCGTGTCTAGTGTAACTGGTGCTATCTGAGATCCTGGTATGTCACACGCCTGACGGTAAACCCCGTTAGCGGATTTTGAGGTGTGACACATCTTATATACATACTTATACGCCACGTGAGTTTCACGGCCCCTTTTTATGCATATACAATTGTTTTAAACATTTTCAAACTTGGGGGAAAAGAATGCTCACTTACTTAACACATTTTCAAGCATCTTCCTTAGTGGAAGTCTGCTGCAACTCTTATGGTTAACTTATCTTGCTTATCTTGTTGAATGATGTTATTTGACTCTATGCTATGTTGGTGGCTTATATTTCTATACGTTATTACTTTGATTCTATGAGTTGTATGATGTTACTTGTGAATGCTATTGACCTTGGATGCTCTCGGCGGTGTGGTTCTTCTTCGTGGGACCACTTTGTGGTTCTTCTTTGCCGAGCATCCATTACAACCATTAGTCCCGGTAATGGACCTAAGGATGGTTTGGTTGTAAACTATACGTATGCGCTTTGTGGAACTTGCTACGTCATTTTAAACTATTTACGCTTTGGGAATGCTTTCTATACAGCCATCAATTCCCGTGTGGAACCGATGAATAGGTTTGACTGTAGCTATTTATAACTGGTAAAACCGTCTACACATAAGTGTAGTTGCGGTAGCATTTATTAAACTTACATGCTGTTTTCATCTTAACATGTTTTATTACTTAAAACCTGCGAAGCTCACCAACAATTATGTTGACCGTTTTGAGCATATCTTTTCAAGTGATAATAATCAAAGAGGATAGCTAGAGCGATGCCTTAGCAGAGACCCTCAGAAATTCAGTAGACATGCATTAGTGTTTGACTATCATTTGATTTCGCTTATGAATACTATGTTGAACTTTCTATTTGTTGGATTTCATGTTGGATTTGGTTTTGTTAAATCAATAGACTATGCTAGTCGTGGACTGACTAACCACGACATAAGTCACCATTGTGTCGGGTGTCGTCATGACACGCTTGTCATCAATTACATACATATATTGCATCTATTGTTAACCATGTGTTATAACGATCCCGTCCGTTACATCCTCGTGTTTCCGCTATAAGCGGGGGTGTGACAGCTATTGCAAAGTTGACACCATTTGAGTCTCATTATAGTTGTTTCTCTCTGAAAGAAGCATACTCTCAATCGTTCTTAATTGCATCAAGCATCGATGGAGTTCTGGAGTTTGAATCGTCTTTTTTTGTCCACTATGTGTATTTCTATTTTATTATTTAGTGTTATTTAGAAATACTTAAAACTAAGGTTTTTTTGCTAAGATTGTTGGAAAGATGGTTCAATTTAAGAACTTCATATTTCATGTTATTGACATGGATTAAAACAATCTACGTTAAATTTGGCTAGCTTTTTGATTATGCACAATTCTATTCATGACTTCTTGTGGTTTGTTTGTTGTGAGGTTTTTAAATTTTCGAACACTGATTCAATTTCATGCATGTTAGCTGCAAGATATACTCTTTAGGCATTCTTTTATGTGTCCTTTATTGTTCTTGAATAAACAAAGCTTTTCAACATTTGTTATTCCTTTTCAGGGGAGAAATGTTTACAATGGTTACCGCCAACAAGATGCTCAGTTCTCAAAGTAGGTATCAACAAATTTATACTAGCCGGACTTTTCTGCTAATATTTTTCCTCATATACCCTTGAAATGATTCTTGAATAGTTGTTTTAGTACATTTCTTGGAGGGTTATATGTATTCTAGGGTTTGAAATATATCTTAGAGGTTATATGGTGTTTCTTTTGATCCTTAAAATATTGTTTATCTAAAAGTTTTAAATTTTTTTGTTGATTTTTGATAGTTTTTAAATTTTTGGTTGATTTTTGATGATAAGGAGTCATTTTCTGTAAAGCTTTGTGTTTTAAACTTTAGTCACATTAAAGACCCTAATTTGTAGCCGGTAAGCTCAATTAAAATGAACTTATTATTTTTGTTATCTTGCATTTGGTTAATCTATATGCTGTAATTTCATATTAAATGGCAACACCTTTTTAATTTGTTGTAATAACAAGAGCTTCTGATATCGATTACACGTTGAAGTAAACAATATTATGTTCTTAAAATCTCATAATAATTTTTATTGTATCTGTAGAAGAATATATCAAAAAAGCCCACTTTCACATTTATTTGAAATTGAATTCTAACATTTTACCAATTTGATTATCAAATTTTATATAGGTTTTATTTTGCTTGAACATAACAAGTACTTAGTCAGTTAGTTTCACTGTTATAGGTTGCAAATACTCTAGGCATTATTTTAAGATTTGTTTTGTTTGTTGGCCAGGTTTGGTTGTAGTCAAACTGGTCAATTCTTACACCTGTCGTTTTGTGCTTTTAAGAAAGATCGTCTCTTTTGCTCTGATTGTCCTAGAATGAAATTGAAAAGCAGCCATGACAATCAAAAGTGATGCTAGCATATGAAAGAGGTCGGAGTGCTTGAAGATGTAAGTTTTAACTATGAGTAGCACCCTAAATGGTCTTCTTTGTTGTCTAAATAAAGCAAAACGTAGTAATTAGAAAAACTGTTGCTATGACAAAATATAAAACGAAAAACAAATGCACCTTGATTTAAAAATAAAGCGACAAAACACAACAATTTAACATGTAATTACCCGAAAAACACAGTTGCACTTTGACTAACTGCTTGACAAAATGACCATAAGAGAAATATGCTTGCCATAATAGCTTAGGCTAATCTTCAATATGATTTGATAAGCACTCGATGAGCATCCTTCCAAAAATATGTATTCTTATCTAAAGTGAACGAAATGTGCAAATGGTGAAGTTGAAGGTGTCATAATGTAACATCCGGTTTCTAAATCCGGACTTGTAATTATATTATAGTTATGATTAATTAACTAAGTTGAGTTTGTTTGATTGATTAAGTGTTCAGTCGCATGAGTCATATGCGAATGAACTTCAGTCGCACCCCTTACGTGCGATTGAGACTCAGTCGTACGAATAATAGGCGTATGAGCTTCAGTCGCACGATTCAGTCATGCGAATGGTTCAGTCGTGCGACTGGGTGTAGGGCGGTTATGTTGCACATGTGAATAAGTAAGGCGGTGAAAGGAGATGAAAAGCAGATTTCTATCTGCATCTACTTCATTCCCCTGTTCTCTTTACACCCAAACACCCCTGTTCTTGCCAATCGACTAGGCTAAACTCCGTTTTGGTAAGTTTTGAATATTACGGATCAATCTAGGGATGTTATAAGCTGTGTAAATGGTTGAATTTGATCCAACAACGTGTTTTAAATCATTGAATTGGTCTGGTTCATTTCTAAATTAAAATCCGGGAATTCGGATCCAAGTATTATGTAGTTTTGATGAAATAATGGTCCGAAACCATAGTAAACGATGTGTATATGATTTGTTTTGAATATAACATAATTTGGATGGTTAAAACTCAAATTTTGAGTGAGTTTGGATAAAAAAACGTCAAGAACACAGCTGCTGATCCGTTTCAGACGAATGGGCTCAATCGTATGCCTCAGTCGTACGAATGAGAGTCTAATCGTGCGACTGAGTGCGAATGGAGGTTTAGTCGTACGACTGGGAACCCAGTCGCCTGGTTAGAAGGCCGAATGAAGACGAGTGAACACTGGGTACGAATAAGAACTCAGCCATGCGAATGAGTGGCTAGTCGTACGGCTGAAGGTTCAGTCGCATGGTTCATCCGCATAGGTCCAATCGTGTGGGTGCTCATTCGCATAAGTGTTCAATCGCATGAGGGCCCTGTTTAAGAATAAGTTTACTGAATCAAGGTTTATTGCTTTAGATATACCTTGATTAGAGGAAGGACTAGTTACCTTGTGTACGTGGATTGTGTAGACTGTGGTGAGGAAGTTGATAAGGTGAGTTCTAAGCCCTTTTCAAATGTTTGGTTTTTAACATTCGAGCTGGCACACATACAATGATAAATGAATTGAATGTCTTAGTACCAGAAATGTGATAGCGATGTTGATATGTTTCTAACAGTTTGTAAAGCTGTTAGGGGGAAAAGTGGGGGTAATGAATGATTATCTGAACATTGTTAATCATTACGTGATGGTAATGATTTCAGTGGGTCAGGTAGAGTGTAAAAGATGGTCATCTGAACATTGTTAATCATTACATGATAGTAATGATTCCAATGGGTCAGATAGGGGTAATGATTAATGAAAATATGTTAAAACTGGTACTAAAAGAAAGAATGTGGGGTGTGAATGAATGTGATAATAATGGCAATAAGTAAAAGAAATGTTTTTGAAATGGTAAAGTGATGTAAATCTCAACATGCCAGTTAGCGTAAGACGCCTGGATGTATAAACTGTACAGTTTGATAGGAGTGATGACGATCACTCAGCTTTGTGAACATCTTATGGTGACAACCCTAGATGATTAATTGATATCCTACTGGATGAGAGATAGTAACTTCAGTTTCTGGATGTGGGAAACTGATAGTTCTGGGTATGGGAAACTGGTAGTTACTGGATGTGGGCAACCGACGTTTCTGGGTATGGGAAACTGGTAGTTGCTGGATGTGGGCAACCGACGTTTCTGGGTATGGGAAACTGGTAGTTGCTGGATGTGGGCAACCGACGTTTCTGGGTATGGGAAACTGGTAGTTACTGGATGTGGGCAACCGACGTTTCTAGGTATGGGAAACTGGTAGTTGCTGGATGTGGGCAACCGACTTTCTGGATGTGGGGAACTGGTAGTTGCTAGATGTGGGCAACCGACGTTCGGTGAGACAGGTCCGATGGGACAAAGTAATGATAAAAGTTGAATTTATAATATTACCAATATAAATATAACTCTTGTGTGTGTAAAGATGTTGTTAATGTTTAATAAAAATTTAGAACTCACCAGTTTATCTGATGTTTGAGTATGTTGTGTGTGTTAGGTAAGGAAGGGTCCTCTGATAATAGAGAAAAGCAAGTATGAGCTGAATGAGGATGCTATCCCGGAGTAGTTGCTGGCATAGGATATAGTACCTGTTAATACTGTAAATAGGGCAATGTATAATTAAATACAACTATATGTAAAATGTTTTAAAAAGTTGGGTTAATATATAATGTTGTTTAAGTCTTCCGCTGTAAGTAGAAAGCCCTGATTTGTGTTTAAAATATTAATCCAACTGCGTGACGTGCCTCAGATGCCCTGCCGGGTTTAGGGCGTCACAGGTTGGTATCAGAGCAGTAGTTAAAGGGATCTAGTGTCATAATAACTAGACTTTAACTAGAAAATAGATATGCCAGCAGGGATAGCTAGATAGAATAGTTTATTTAAACAAGAGAATGTGATGGGACTATCATGAGAAGGAATAACGAGAATAGTAAAAGTGAAGTAAACAATTAATAGTACTTGGCCAACATTATTAATAATTTACTTTTCTTATAGTATTCTGGTTATATACTTATATACGAGTACCAAATAATCCTGATCTCGTTTTAATAGGTTATGACTGAGAGGGATAGTGAAAGAATGCAAGGTGGAACCTTGGAAGGAAATATTGATGAGAGCACAGAGGTGCTCAGTATGACGAGACAGCAATTCCGTGATGCAATTGCTAAGGAGGTTCGTAAAGCCTTGAATGTAGCCAGACCTGATGAAAGTAGGATTGTTGATAAAGCTGAGGGGTCTAGTGAGAAGAAAGGAGTTACGTATAGTCAGTTCAAAGAGTGTAATCCTCCACGATTTTCTGGGGCTATGGATGTGGTAGCCACTTATAAATGGCTTCGTGAAATGGAAGCCGTGATCAAGTTGAGTGAGTGTAGGGAGGATCAGAAAGTAAAGTTTGCAGCCCACTCGTTTGTAGGTGAGGCTTTGTATTGGTGGGATACGATTATCCAAACGTTAGGTGAGGAGGCTACTGACAAAATGTTATGGCCTGAATTTAGAAAGTTAGTATCGGATAAGTTTTGTCCGAAGGGTGAGATGGATCGAATAGAGATGAGTTTCCTACAGTTTCAGGCAGGTAATATGTCCCATAGGGAATACATGTCTAAGTTTGAAGAGATGGCGCGGTTGGTGCCTCACTTGGTGGTTCCTGAAGAAAAGAAACTCTTAAGGTACACTCAGCGATTGCCTCAGGAGTTTAGAAAGTTGGTTAGATCATCTGCTCCGAGTAGTTATCAGTTAATGGTAAACTTAGCAGCAGATATGTATCAAGAAGTTTATGGTAGTAATGTTGCTCCTGATGGGAGTAAAAGGAGGCGTGAAGAACCTGTAGTACAAAGAAGATTTGAGAATCCAAGTATTCAGAAGAAGGGTAAGTTTGGAAGGGGCCAGTTCCAGAGGAATATCAGAAATGAGCTACCACGTTGCGGGAAATGTGGCAAGCTACACCAGGGTGAATGTATGATTGGTGGTAGGGCTTGCTTTAGATGTGGGAAGTTGGGGCATTATGTCAATGAATGTAGTGAAAGTCCTCGTAAATGTTATGAGTGTGGAGAAATGGGACATATTCGTAGTGAATGTCCAAGATTAACCGTTAGAAAGCCTGAACCGGTTAGATCAATAAAAGGGTTAGGAGAAGGGTCGAGTATGGCGAAAGGGCGAGCTTATTCTATGTCAGCTAATGAGGCTAAAGCGTTGCCAGATGTAGTCTCAGGTACGTTTCTAGTTAATGGAATTCCAGCTAACGTGTTATTTGATTCTGGTGCAAGTGGAAGTTTCGTATCTGTTGATTTTTGTCCTATGCTTGCGTGTGAAATTCGACCATTAGAGGTAGCCTTTATAGTTGAAACTGCTAATGATAGATCTGTGATGATTAGTAGTATGATTGATGGTTGTTATATTGAATTAGAAGGATATAGGTTGCCTGTTAAACCATATCCAATGGTGTTAGGAGGGTTTGATATAGTTTTGGGTATGTATTGGTTGGCAAACCATGAAGCCCATATTGTATGTAATAAGAAGCTAATTCAGTTAAGAGCACCGGATGGGAAAACGATTAATGTATATGGTGATAGAAAGGAGTCAACTGTGAAAATAATATCTATGATGAAAGCTGATAAGTTAATGAGCCGCGGGTGTGCATCTTATTTAATATATGTAATTGATTCTCAAAAGCCTGTAAGAAAGATAGAGGACATTCCTGTGGTTCGAGATTTTGTAGATGTGTTTCCAGAGGAATTACCGGGTATTCCTCCAGATCGTGAAGTTGAGTTTAGAATTGATTTGGTTCTGGGTGCTAAGCCAGTTGCCAAGTCACCTTATAGACTAGCTCCATCGAAATTGAAGGAATTAATGAAGCAGACTGAAGATTTGTTAGAAAGAGGTTTCATTAGACCCAGCTATTCCCCGTGGGGTGCTCCAGTATTGTTTGTGAAGAAGAAAGATGGGAGTATGCGTATGTGTATCGATTACAGAGAGTTGAATAAGTTGACGATAAAGAATAAGTATCCACTCCCACGAATAGATGATTTGTTTGATCAGTTACAGGGAGCCAGTTGGTTTTCTAAGATAGATCTCTGTTCGGGTTATCATCAGCTGAAAGTTAAAGAAGAAGATATACCTAAAACAGTGTTTCGTACACGTTATGGTCATTATGAATTTTTAGTTATGTCTTTTGGGTTGACGAATGCACCTGCTGCTTTTATGGATTTGATGAATAGAGTGTGCAAGCCAATGTTAGATCGATCAGTAATTGTGTTTATTGATGATATACTGATCTATTCAAAGAATGAGGGAGATCACGCCTGCCATCTTCGTGAAGTGTTAGAAAGGTTGAGAAGAGAAAAGCTTTATGCAAAGTTTTCTAAGTGTGAATTTTGGTTGCGGGAAGTACAGTTTTTGGGACATGTGATCAATGCAGAAGGCATTTTAGTAGACCCTACCAAGATTGAAATAGTAGTAAAGTGGAGCCCTCCGAAGACGCCATCTGAAATTCGTAGTTTCTTGGGTCTGGCTGGTTATTATAGAAGATTTATTCAGGATTTTGCCAAAATTGCATCCCCGTTAACGAAGTTGACAAGAAAGAATGAAGAATACGTTTGGGGACCAGAACAAGAAAATGCATTTCAAGAACTGAAGCAGAAATTAACCCAGTCACCAGTATTGTCGTTGCCAGATGAAAATGAAGATTTGGTGATTTATTCAGATGTTTCGTATCAAGGTTTAGGCTGTGTATTGATGCAGAGGGGACGAGTGATAGCTTATGCTTCCAGACAATTGAAAGAACATGAAAAGAATTATCCGACGCATGATCTAGAACTGGCAGCAGTGGTGTTTGCCTTAAAAATATGGAGGCATTACTTGTATGGGGTGAAATGTACGATTTACACGGATCATAAGAGTTTGAAGTATTTCTTTGATCAGAAAGAATTAAACATGCGCCAGCGGAGGTGGTTAGAATTGGTGAAAGATTATGATTGTGAAATACTTTACCATCCTGGTAAAGCAAATGTGGTTGCTGACGCGTTAAGTAGAAAGAATGAACACCCTCCGATCCGAGTTAAGTCATATAAACTAGTAATAACCCCAGATTTTATGCATCAGTTACGAGAAGCCCAATTAGAAGCATTAAAGGAAGAGAATGTGAAGCGGGAACGGATGAAGGGTCAAATAAAGGATTTGGAAGAAAATAATTTTGGGGTTAAGACAAAATGTGGTCGTATATGTGTTCCTATTAATATGAGAGAGTTGGTGCTAGATGAAGCTCATAAATCCAGATATTCTGTACATCCTGGTGCTACTAAGATGTATAAAGACTTAAAACAAGAATATTGGTGGCCAGGTATGAAGTTTAATGTAATGCAGTATGTGAATAAGTGTTTGACATGTCTTCAGGTCAAAGCTGAGCATCAAAAGCCATATGGTAAGCTTCAACCCTTAGAGATCCCGAAATGGAAGTGGGAGGAGTTGACAATGGATTTTATAACTAAACTTCCACGTACAGCTAAAGGTTATGATACCATTTGGGTCATAGTGGATAAATTGACACGTAGCGGGCATTTCTTACCAATCAAAGAGACGTATAACTCTGAGAAGTTAGCAGAACTGTTTATTCGAGAGGTTATTGCTCGACACGGGGTACCGTTATCTATTGTGTCGGATAGAGATACACGTTTCACTTCGAGATTTTGGAGAAAGTTTCATGTAGATATGGGTGCTCGACACGGGGTACCGTTAAACTTTAGTCACATTAAAGACCCTAATTTGTAGCCGGTAAGCTCAATTAAAATGAACTCATTATTTTTTGTTATCTTGCATTTGGTTAATCTATATGCTGTAATTTCATATTAAATGGCAACACCTTTTTAATTTGTTGTAACAACAAGAGCTTCTGATATCGATTACACGTTGAAGTAAACAATATTATGTTCTTAAAATCTCATAATAATTTTATTGTATCTGTAGAAGAATATATCAAAAAAGCCCACTTTCACATTTATTTGAAATTGAATTCTAACATTTTACCAATTTGATTATCAAATTTTATATAGGTTTTATTTTGCTTGAACATAACAAGTACTTAGTCAGTTAGTCTCACTATTATAGGTTGCAAATACTCTAGGCATTATTTTAAGATTTGTTTTGTTTGTTGGCCAGGTTTGGTTGTAATCAAACTGGTCAATTCTTACACCTGTCGTTTTGTGCTTTTGAGAAAGATCGTCTCTTTTGCTCTGATTGTCTTAGAATGAAATTGAAAAGCAGCCATGACAATCAAAAGCGATGCAAGCATATGAAAGAGGTCGGAGTGCTTGAAGCTGTAAGTTTTAACTATGAGTAGCACCCTAAATGGTCTTCTTTGTTGTCTAAATAAAGCAAAACGTAGTAATTAGAAAAATTGTTGCTATGACAAAATATAAAATGAAAAACAAATGCACCTTGATTTAAAAATAAAGCGACAAAACACAACAATTTAACATGTTGTAATTACCCGAAAAACACAGTTGCACTTTGACTAACTGCTTGACAAAATCACCATAAGATAAATATGCTTGCCATAATAGCTTAGGCTAATCTTCAATATGATTTGATAAGCACTCGATGAGCATCCTTCCAAAAATATGTATTCTTATCCAAAGTGAACGAAATGTGCAAATGGGGAAGTTGAAGGTGTCATAATGTAACATCCGGTTTCTAAATCCAGACTTGTAATTATATTATAGTTATGATTAATTAACTAAGTTGAGTTTGTTTGATTGATTAAGTGTTCAGTCGCATGAGTCATATGCGAATGAACTTCAGTCGCACCCCTTACGTGCGATTGAGACTCAGTCGTATGAATAATAGGCGTATGAGCTTCAGTCGCACGATTCAGTCATGCGAATGGTTCAGTCGTGCGACTGGGTGTAAGGCGGTTATGTTGCACATGTGAATAAGTAAGGCGGTGAAAGGAGATGAAAAGCAGGTTTCTATCTGCATCTACTTCATTCCCCTATTCTCTTTACACCTAAACACCCCTGTTCTTGCCAATCGACTAGGCTAAACTCCGTTTTGGTAAGTTTTGAATATTACGGATCAATCTAGGGATGTTATAAGCTGTGTAAATGGTTGAATTGATCCAACAATGTGTTTTAAATCATTGAATTGGTCTGGTTCATTTCTAAATTAAAATCCGGGAATTCGGATCCAAGTTTTATGTAGTTTTGATGAAATAATGGTCCGAAACTATTATAAACGATGTGTATATGATTTGTTTTGAATATAACATAATTTGGATGGTTAAAACTCAAATTTTGAGTGAGTTTGGATCAAAAAACGTCAGGAACACAGCTGCTGATCCGTTTCAGACGAATGGGCTCAATCGTATGCCTCAGTCGTACGAATGAGAGTCTAATCGTGCGACTGAGTGCGAATGGAGGTTCAGTCGTACGACTGGGAACCCAGTCGCCTGGTTAGAAGTCCGAATGAAGACGAGTGAACACTGGGTACGAATGAGAACTCAGTCGTGCAAATGAGTGGCTAGTCATACGGCTGAAGGTTCAGTCGCATGGTTCATCCGCGTAGGTCCAATCGTGTGGGTGCTCATTCGCATAAGTGTTCAATCGCATGAGGGCCCTGTTTAAGAATAAGTTTACTGAATCAAGGTTTATTGCTTTAGATATACCTTGATTAGAGGAAGGACTAGTTACCTTGTGTACGTGGATTGTGTAGACTGTGGTGAGGAAGTTGATAAGGTGAGTTCTAAGCCCTTTTCAAATGTTGGATTTTAACATTCGGGCTGGCACACATACAATGATAAATGAATTGAATGTCTTAGTACCAGAAATGTGATAGCGATGTTGATATGTTTCTAACAGTTTGTAAAGCTGTTAGGGGGAAAAGTGGGGGTAATGAATGATTAGCTGAACATTGTTAATCATTACGTGATGGTAATGATTTCAGTGGGTCAGGTAAAGTGTAAAAGATGGTCATCTGAACATTGTTAATCATTACATGATGGTAATGATTCCAATGGGTCAGATGGGGGTAATGATTAATAAAAATATGTTAAAACTGGTACTAAAAGAAAGAATGTGTGGGGTGTGAATGAATGTGATAATATTGGCAATAAGTAAAAGAAATATTTTTGAAATGGTAGAGTGATGTAAATCTCAACAGGACAGTTAGGGTAAGATGCCTGGGGTATAAACTGTATAGTTTGATAGGAGTGATGACGATCACTCAGCTTTGTGAACATCTTGTGGTGACGACCCTAGATGATTAATTGGCATCCTACTGGATGAGAGATAGTAACTTCAGTTTTTGGATGTGGGAAACTGATAGTTTCTGGGTATGGGAAACTGGTAGTTGCTGGATGTGGGCAACCGACGTTTCTGGGTATGGGAAACTGGTAGTTGCTGGATGTGGGCAACCGACGTTTCTGGGTATGGGAAACTGGTAGTTGCTGGATGTGGGCAACCGACGTTTTTAGGTATGGGAAACTGGTAGTTGCTGGATGTGGGCAACCGACGTTTCTGGGTATGGGAAACTGGTAGTTGCTGGATGTGGGCAACCGACGTTTCTGGATGTGGGGAACTGGTAGTTGCTAGATGTGGGCAACCGACGTTTGGTGGGACAGGTCTGATGGGACAAAGTAATGATAAAAGTCGAATTTATAATATTGCCAATATAAATATAACTCTTGTGTGTGTAAAGATGCTGTTAATGTTTTAATAAAATTTAGAACTCACCAGTTTATCTGATATTTTGAGTATGTTGTGTGTGTTAGGTAAGGAAGGGTCCTCTGATAATAGAGGAAAGCAAGTATGAGCTGAACGAGGATGCTATCCCGGAGTAGTTGCTGGCATAGGATATAGGACCTGTTAATACTGTAAATAGGGTAATGTGTAATTAAATACAATTATATGTAAAATGTTTTAAAAAGTTGGGTTAATATATAATGTTGTTTAAGTCTTCCGCTGTAAGTAGAAAACCCTGATTTGTGTTTAAAATATTAATCCAACTGCGTGACGTGCCACAGATGCCCTGTCGGGTTTAGGGCGTCACACATAACTCACATGTTATTTATCAATAGTTCATGTGCAACAGGAGAGATCACGTAGGGGAAAATCAAACTTGAACATCCAAGGTAAATCTTTCTTCATTTTTATCCCTTTGTGAAATTTCAAGTTTATTGTAGTATATCAACGTAGAATAATGTCTTCTCATGATGAGTTGTGTATGGATACATACTCTAAAATTGTGTTATTCTGGCTCTTTAGTATCGTGCATGTTTTCCTAGATTTCAGAACTCAAGAAAGTTGGCCCTTGGAGTTTCACAGCTCCAATACTAGGGTCAGTTAACCGCGCTTAAAGTTTTACTTGTATATTATTTTTTCAAACGCAGATGATGACCCGATTGCAGTCAGTTTTCGCACATAAAGATATGATCCATCAGGAAGAAATAAAGCAATTTATGATTTGAAATTGGTATAGTTTTGCAGCACATGATATGCTAACGGATTGCAAATATACACGCAAAAGAAACCCGCGGTAACGCGCGGGTGTCTTTTCTAGTTTATTAAACAATAACTGATCGGGTTGACTAGTTCACTAGACAAAATCACTTACTAGATGCCTAAAACAAAAATGATTGAATTAATTAAATTATATGTCTGTAAAATATCGCTCATAGGGCAAATGCCACAAAAACAAACATATTTTTGGAATATCGCTCATAGGGCAAATGCCACAAAAATAAACATATTTTTTGGTTTTCTCACAAAATTCCATCAATAATTTTTTACATATATAAAAAAATACATACTTTCAAGTTTTTCTTACATAAATCCCTCAATAATCTTTTACACATAAAAATTCAACATATATTTTAATTTTGCTCAAATAAGTCCCTCAAAATTTTTTTAAACATAAGTCACTTTACATGTTGAAGTTAAAACAAAAGGAAAAAAATTAAAACAACATTTTTTATATTTTATTGTAACTATTTTAGAGAAGTTAGAGATTTTTATAAACAAACTCACACACATCTTAAATCTTACCCCTTTGTCTTTCCTTTTTTTGTTTATTATGATGGTTAAAATAACCATGGGCATTATGCATTTATTTAAGTCATAATAAACTAAAATGTGAAGGAGCATATACTTTTACAATATTAGGTGCTACCGTTTGCTTATTAATGAAGCATTAATTATTTTTGTTTTTTCTTTCTTTTCACTTTTCACATAATTCTGCATCTATTTACCTTTTCGTTCCATTGGAGAAAATAAAGGAAATAACTGTCAACAGGAAAACGGCGCGTAGGGTGATAATTATATTAATAAGTCTCAGATTAATTGGTTTGAAAGAACACATCTTATGATTAAAACCTTTGTTTTAAATTGTTAATGCATCAGGTAATTTTATAGATTGAAGTCTTATTCATGTACTAAAAAGATAAGTCCGTAAATAAAATTTTCTTTTATAGTATTAGAAAATAAGTTTATAATATACATGATTATTTAGGTTTATATTTAAAAAGTAATATTTAAACTAAATCATGATTATTATGTTGTCAAATTTTACTTTCACACTACTAGAAAACTCTGCCTTTTGCGACAAACGAGATTGTTGCAAATTTGTCACAAAACATGTTTTGCGACAAGTTTGCGTCAAAACGTTTTTGTCGCAAAAACCCTTGTTGCAAAAATTTTGCGACAACTTTCTGACAGCTTTTACGACAGGTTTACGACAACTATTTGCGACAGAGTACCAACAATCTTCTGACAAGTTTTGCGACAACTTTGCGTTAAACTTTTGCAACAAATTTGCGATAATATTTTGCAACAAGTTTGTGACAATGTTTTGTAAGTAGATCAGCAGTCATATTAATCTATTCTATATGTTTTATTATTTTATTATTTATTTATTCTAAGTAGACTCGCTCTTTTTAGTTTAGTGACTTCGAGTTACCTTCTTTCAATTTCAATACTATTTTTTTACTGCTTAAAAAACTTACTTATATGCAATTTCAATACTATACTATTTTAAAAAATAGTTTTACGATCATAATTCTTAATTAGTAAGTATAAAATTTGATATTATATTTATTTAACCCATGGGTTTCTAACATATCTTTTATATATATAAAACTAGAGTTACTTGTTTTAAGGTGTTTTAATGACTTTACATGAGATTTATTTTGGGCTATTCTAATAAAAAAAGTATTTAAATATAAGTTATTTTCTATGAAATTTCATATAATTCTATATTTGTGAATAATAAAGAAAAATAAATTCAATTTAAATTAAAAGAAGTTATTTTATGATTTTATCTCACCCAAACATAATGTAAACTATTAGTGTAATTTAGGGTGGTAGTAAGATAAATTCTCGTTAAAATAATAATAATAATAATAATAATAATAATAATAATAATAATAATAATAATAATAATAATAATAATAATAATAATAATAATAATAATAATAATAATAATAATAATTTAATTATAATAATAACAATAACAATATATATATATATACACACACACAAACTATTAACCAATTTAAATAAACAAGTCAACTGTGACAACTTGTAACGACCCGTTTGATACGTCTATATAGTACATAATGGAGCGGCCCTAAGGAAAACGAAACGCACAAACTATCTTTTGATAACAAAAAGACTATATTTTGATAGTGACCAAATTAAAACAACGAACACAAATTGTAAAGGTCAACGTCGGAGAAACATAAAAGTAGGGTTCTTTATTTTCCTTCACAAAAATTACAGAGTTATCTAAAACTCGAAGCCCTAAGACGCCACTAAAGACCATTTTTGATTAATAAAAGTAAATATTAAATTTATTTTATATAAAATATTCACATGCATCTATAATTTGTTATGAAAATTAGTGAATAAAAAAGAAAATATAAATTAGATTTTAAAAAAGTTTAAAATACAAAGTCATTTTCATATAAATTGTACAAACGTAAATATGAGCTAGATCTAGGTAACCAATGTTTAGATTAAAGGGTGCCATTCTCATGCACTAAAGGGGCCTGGAGGGTAAAATTGCAATAATCTACAAATGTTAATTTTTTCGGACTTGTTCATTATTGTTAACTTAGAACTTTTTAGAGTATTCACAATCTATCCCTCATTCTTATATTACATTAAAAAGAATTATTTTTCTCTTTTATTTTCAATTAAATAATATTTTTTATACTTTATCATTACATTTTTTTTTTATTACTCACAATCACTTTAAAAAAAATTAAATCCGCCCTTTACCGCTCCGTGGGCTACGATAAACACCAAAATACATTACTACAGAATAATGCTATACGAGAGAGACTTCTTCCAGGTATAGTATCTACGCCCTCCTCTTAGTTTTGCTTTTGAAGGTTGCACCGTATTTCCCCAAATATGGGAAAACACGATACGACCCCCATAAATTTCCCTCTTCTTCACTCACGACCACTTACAACCATCCCCTATAATAGTGCACCATGAGAAACGGACTGTGAATGCTTTTATAAGGATTATTTTATAAAAGAATTATATCATAAAATCTAATATTTTATTCTCTTTAATTTAATTCTTGCTATATATATTTTTTCAAAAAGGAAATTGGCCTTTTTTATAGAACGTCTTTGTGTATGTAAATAAGTTACGTGATTATTATTGTTCGTAATCATAAACATAAATTGCATAATTATTAATATAACTTATGTAATTATCATATAACTTGAATAATTATTTTTTAGGTTGTGTTAGTATTATCACGCATAATCCAAAACATAGGTAGTGTAATATAACATAACTAGAGGCATTACCCCGCGCGTTGCAGCGGGTATCTTGTGTGTATATTTTTTCTCCCGATCCTATTTGTTGCTAGAAGTAATTGGCCCAACTCGTCAACAATTCCATGCTATGTCAACAACATTAGTAACCGGTGGCACAAAGATACATTTAAAAAAAGATTCTTGACAATTAAGAATGGTACCTTTGTTAGTGAGAAAGCTGCAAATAACGCCCCATTAAAGAAACCAAAAAGTATACCAACTGTGATAGTCCCAGTAAGCCTTGTACACTCATTTGATCTCCTAAAAGTTGCATCCTTTCAAAATTAATTAACATAAAAATAACATTTATTAAAAAACAAAGAAGATTCAAACATCAAAAACGTTATACAAACCTTTGATTTCACATTTACGTGGCGGGCGGTTAGTGGTTTAATCTTTAGGAATTGTCCTACATAACACTCATATAATTAGCTAAAAATGGTGGTAGTATTGGACAAAATTAAACATGGTAGAAGATGCTCATCTAATTTTAAACAAAGGATGAATAAACATCAAAGTTGACAACAATACACCCTGAGGAAGCATTTAACGCGTTGTCTTTTATTATTCTTGTAAAACGCATTTTGTTGACCACCAAAAAATCTTATTTACTATTCAAGGGCAGTACTATGCAACTTAACATACAACAATAGTACAAACAAATCACTGATCATGAAAACTAAGGATGTAACATGATATGTAGTTCATATGTTTTGGTCATGTTATATATAAGAATTTTAGGATGGGACACAATATTGAATTTGTATGTCTAGATCATACATATATACATGAAGGGAATGATGAAACAGATAATCAGCTTAAGTAGAATGCAATAATGTAGGACTGCTGACTGCATGGCAGAAGTAACCAAAGCTATAGAAGCCTAAAAGCATTCCAGTTAGTAACAACTAAACAGTTTATCGTCCTTGTTCACTCTATATAGAGACAATGACACACTAACCACATGTATGGTTAATTTGGTAAAGAAAATAAGGAATTACTACACATACCCCTGACCATATGCAGGAGGAGCTCTTAGAGCAGATTTCTCAGCCATTCCAACACTAATTTTGTGACCTCTCAGCTCATAATCTGATAAAAAAAGAAATTATTAAATGTGCTGGAAAATGAAATAACACAATCTAGAAGAAATTTGAGAAAAATGATGTACTGTTGTAGAAACCGCCAGCAGAGTGTGCTGCAGAAGGATCCTCATAAACCAAAACAGCATCTCCTTTGTTATTTCCTTTTTCATCAGTGTAAATCTTAATGTTATAAGGCCACTGATCCTTATACCCTCGCTTCTACTTGATTCTCCCAACCTACAAACAGCATGTATATGCAATTGCTATTAATAAAACCAAAACCAAACAAATATTATGCAACTGTATAGGAGAAATGACAACTGTATTAACTTGTCCAATGCCTCCGAATAGGTCTCTTAATTCATCAATAGTGACATCCGGAGGTAAATTTAAAATGTAGATCCGTGCATTGTCACAGGACTCATCACAATTTTCATCACATTGTTTGACCTTTGCAGGTGCAATTATTTCTCTTGTAGAGGAATTTAATACAGATAGTAACAACCATGTGTATAACGAATGTACTTTTTGATAAGAAACCGACAGAAGCATAAATCCTGCTTGGCATAAATAGCTGAATTATCAAGAATACTTAGGTTTATCTTAACCATAAATGCCTAAGATCTTGAAGGAAAGGTTGTCCCATGAGGAAGAACAACCCAGCCACCTTCCCTAGCCAGGGCTGCAATCACATCATTAATATCGGCTCTAACCCTAAGGTTGTAGTTCCCGTGTCTTCTAAGGCCTGCCAAGATCTTTGCAGTAATAGCTCTCCGTTGTCGTTTTTTAAGTTTTGTTCTCTCCTTTTCTTCTGTCGGTCTACACCTTCTTTGACCGCCTCCTTGCGGGGTCAACTGATCTTGAAACTGCTGCTGATGTTGATGCTGAAACCTGTTATTGGTTCTGTTTGATGTAACACCTCCGCCTGTTGGAGTTGAGTTCTTTTCGTCATCATCTTCATCATTCTCACCTTCTTCTTTGACATCCAATCCCATTTCTTCATCATCTTCTTCACTTGTCCCAAATCTCTGCATTTCTGTTTCCATATATTTGCAGACTGGGAAGGTAATATCAAGGCCTCAAAATGCTAGAGCCATAAGAACCCCTCCAAGCTCAGCACCATACGTACTTTCTGTCTCCAATAGATTCTGTCACATATTACCATTCACTGTAAAACTTAATTAAGAAATATTTGATATTTATTACAAATTCTATCTAAATTCAATGAATTTGATATTTTAGGTGCTAAAAAAATCAAGAAAATGTAAGCATCAATCATTCCTTATGATGCAAAATAAACATCACCTATTTTCAGAATGGTCTATGCATACACAAAAAACCTTCAAAAATGAAATAATTCTGGTGGAAGAACAAAATTTTAACTTCCCTGAAGCACTATATGATCATTACCTCTACAAAAACTCAATAACTCACACTCTATACATTCAAAAGCATGAATATTTGCACATTTCCTCCTGTCAAAAATAAATAAAAAACACAAATATGTCAATAACACATTTTTCACCAACGAAAAGTCATGATTTCCATCATCTAGCATAATTCCCACCCAAACCAGCACAACACAACCAAAAAACAGCTAAATTCAATAACATCAAACGAATCACGAAGGAATTTCATATTTTCACCACTTCTCAACCTCAAAACTGAAGCACTTTCTATCAAAAGCAAAAACAACGGCACAAAATCATCAAAATTTTATCAAAAAGCTTCACCTCCTTCTCGACCACCAGTTCCACCTCGACTACCATAACCTCCGCCTCCGCCGCGGCCGCCGCCTCCATAACCTCCGCCTCCGCCACGGTTTCCGCCGTAAGATCCGCCTCCGCCACCACCGAAACGGCAAGCCAAGCGATCATCAGAAAACCCGGATCGAATATCCGTCATTGGAGTCACCCCTCGCAAACAACCAGAACCCATGAAGTAGTCGATCAAGAACGGTGTAAATTGGAAGCAGATGTTAGATTAGGGGAAAGAAGCTACGAACAACCATGAAGATGAGCAGCAGAAGAAGCAGAAGAAGGGGTGTGTGTGCGCGTGTGTGTGAGGGGATGATGGTGAGCTCTGGTGAGGGTACCGGTGGGCAGGGTTTTGTTGGTAGGTGACACTGTAGTCACTGACCAAAAGGATTAATATATATGAAAACCCGGATCGAATACCCGTCATTGGAGTCACCCCTCGCAAACAACCAGAACCCATGAAGTAATCGATCAAGAACGGTGTAAATTGGAAGCAGATGTTAGATTAGGGGAAAGAAGCTACGAACAACCATGAAGATGAGCAGCAGAAGAAGCAGAAGAAAGGGTGTGTGTGCGCGTGTGTGTGAGGGGATGATGGTGAGCTCTGGTGAGGGTACGGTGGGTAGGGTTTTGTTGGCAGGTGACACTGTAGTCACCGACCAAAAGGATTAATATATATATAATTTGCTAATGGTCTTACCATCCATGATTATGATGCCATTTTGATAAGTGTGGTTAGGGTCATGCAAAATTTTAAATAACCTCCTCGTAGTTAGGGTAAATAGGGTATCAAATCCACGAGTAGCATATGATTAGCATTATATGTCTTGTTTGATTATTTAGCTATTTCTATATAAAATAAATTATAAATTTAACTTTACGATGAAAGCAATGATTTTGATTAGTAAACACAAATGAAATTTAGGAAGTTACATATACATAACTTTGTTTAGATTTGAATAATAATCATAAGACTAAAATCTAGTTATGTTGACTTAATGATAATGGACCAGTGTAGACAACTAGGATGTTATCTAAATGATAATCAATGATAGATTAAAAGGACAATGATAAGATCAAAGAATCTAGTAGTGTTACTTAAGAATGCATGTGCTAAAATGTTATCTAAGTGATTACTGATGTAATTAAGAAAATAAATGAATACATTTTAACCTAACTTGTTATAGTCATTAGTGTCCACTTATATTCAAATTAAAAAAAATCCTAATGTCGGGGGATCAGCGGCGGCAGCAGGATCCGAAGGAATGGGAAGAAGTACAACGCAGGAAAGGAAGAGATCGTCACGGTGAAGGTACGAGCAAGGTATTATCCAATTTCTTTATGTCTAATCTTCCGCCGAAGTGTTCTTCACAAGATCTCAAGGAGGCTTTGGGAGGTTTTGGTAGATTCGAAGGGTCGTATATTGCTAGAAAACTGGACAAGTGGGGTAAACGTTTTGCTTTTGTGTCGTTCTCGGAGGTTGGTGACGGTAAAAGAATGGCGGAAGAGATGACGGATGTGTGGATCGGATTGTATAAGTTATTCATTACCATTGCTAGGTTTGTGGATGGTGGAAAGGTGCAGCAGCCGGTCACAGACAACGTTCGGAAGACGTCTACGCTCAATCAACAAACTCATGCAAAACCTAACACCGAGGTGCCGGAAGGAGGGGGGTTAGTTCCTACACTAAGGGTTTGAGTGACTCGACAGTTGGGAATGGACGCTCTTTCATGGATTCGCTGTTGTACAGAAATAGGATTGACATGATTAAGGTGGACGATATTGTGGAGCGATTCTCAAACTGGAATGGGGTGGCACTTGTTGATAGGGTTGTTGGGTTTAACATTTTGTGCAGGTTGAATGTGTTGCTACGTAAGATGGAGTACCATACCGTGGAGATCAAGTATCTTGGAGGTTTCAATGTTGCTTTAATATTTGAAGAATCTGATATGATGGAAGAGTTTCTTGTTAATGAGGCAATGTGGTCTGTATGGTTTGAAAAGTTGGTAAAGTAGGATGATAAAGTGCTTAACAAAGAGGAGCGTATTGCATGGGTTCAAGTGCATGGCGTTCCGGCTCAGCTAGCACTTGATCAGGTATTCGACTTGATCGGTAGTAGGTATGGGAGGGTGATCAAATCGGCTGGTTTGTCGAGTGATGATAATAACTTTTCTTATGCGCTTATCGGAGTGTTGAGCAAAATCCGGAAAAGTATCGTGGATCGGGTAGATATTAGTTGGAGAGACAACACGTTTAATGTTTGGGTTCATGAAGATACTGCAGAGTGGATTCCGGATGGCGTAGCTGAGATCGATGAAGAGGACGTATCGGTGAACAAAGACGATGATGGAATGGGTGATAATGTACAACAAACTGTTGATATGAATAATCCTTGTGAGGATGGTGAATTCGTGATGAATGAGGCAAGCGAGGGGGTCGAGATTAATGGTAATGGGTCTCAGGGAGTTGGTGTCGAAAGTATTGTGGCTGAGGTTTCGGAAGTTAATACGGATACAGTTACAAGCAAGAAGAAATTTCGGCGACGGTCTTTATTCAAGAACAGGACTGGAAGCAATGGGTCTCATGAGCGTCCTAAGAAGAGGCAAAGGGAGAATAATGACTTGTTCAGGCTGGACAAGTTAATTGGCATTTTGTCCGATGCTGAGAAATCGTTTAGTAATAATGATGACGTGGGAGATGACGTGTTCGTTACTCCGGGTTTGAACAGAAAAGCGACAGGTACGGGTGATAATGGGTCGCATGGGTTGAATGGCATTGAGGGGAGTGGTAGAGGGCCGCTTGAAAATGTTATGACCAACTTACAACAGCTCATCGATTTGGAAGCATCTGAGACTGTGGTGTTAAGTAAAGCCTTGGGGGTGGAAAACTTGGGCGATTTTGTTCCGTCTATCAAAGAGGTGCTACGCAATGAAGGTTATCAAGAAGGTGATCAATGAATTTCATTTCATTGAACATTCGTGGTTTGGGGAACCCGGGTAAGGCTGACTGGGTTCGTAGTTTAAGGGTGAAACATGAGGTCAGTTTTCTTTTGCTTCAAGAGACGCAATATGGTTCTATAGATGTGGTTAACTTGTGTAGGTATTGGGGTTTTTGGGACTTTGGTTTTGACTGGGTTCCGACTTTCGGGTAGATCAGGTGGTTTGTTTTCTATGTGGGATCCTAAAGTTTTCACTGTCGACAGGGTTATCAAGAATTCTAACTGGTTGATGGTTTCCGGTTTGGTCAAAGGTAGTGGGTGTCATTTTCACATTCTTAATGCTTATTTACCGCAAAATATTGTAGCTAAGCGTAGAGTGTGGGCGGAGATAATGGTTTGGTTGGTGATGGTGATGGTAAATGGGTTGTGGCGGGGGATTTCAATTCGGTCAGGAGCGAGGAAGATCGTCGGAGTTCTATTTTCAATTTGGTTAAGACTAATCAATTTAATGATTTTATTGACGAATCGGATTTACATGAGTACTCCTTGAAAGGGAGGCGCTTTACTTTTGTTTCAGGTGACAAGATGAGCCGTATTGATAGGATTTTCGTAAACTGGGATTTCTTTTTGGAATGGCCTAGTGTTGATTACATTGCATTGGAGAGGAACAAGTCTGACCATAGTCCACTGTTACTAAAGACGAGCTCGAGGAATTTTGGCCCGAAACCTTTCAAATTTTATAATTCATGGCTCAATCGGGAGGACTTCGGGGCGGTGGTCAGAAGGACTCTTGAAGCGGAGTTGTTTACGGGTTCCCCGGATACTATCCTCTTGTCCAAGTTCAAGTCGCTGCGCAACAACATTTCAACATGGGCTGTGGATACTAAAGCAAAAGAAATGGAAGAGAAGCCTTGGAGAATAGAGTTTTGACTGAGGATGAGTCGTGGTCTTTGTGTGAGATCAAGAGGAGGCTTTCTGAACTTGATGATTATTATTATAGAGACTTGAAACAGAAGGCTCGATGCAAATGGGCTTCTCATGGGGATGACAATACAAGGTATTTTCACGGTTTCATCAATAAACGCAAGAACTCTAATTATATTCCGGGTTTGGAGGTTTGTGGGAGATGGGAAACTAAACCGGAGATTATCAAGAGGGAGGTTATGGGTTTTTTCCGAGACAAATTTAAGGAGAGCATGTCTACCAGGCCGAATCTAGTGTGTTATGGTTTGTCGGTATTGTCTAGGGGGAGGCCGATGGCCTAGTGGAGGATTTTAGTGTCCAGGAGATCAAGAAGGCGGTTTTTTATTATGGTGCCGATAAAGCCCCGGGGCCTGATGGTTTTAACTTTCGTTTCATTAGGCACTTTTGGGATTTATTTGAGAATGATTTTGTCGCCATCCTGGGTCACTATCATGACGTTGGCCGGTTTAGCTCGGGGGTTGGTTCAGCTTTTATCTCGTTGATTCTCAAGGTCAGCGATCCATCGAAATTAGGGGATTTTAGACCTATCAGTCTTATCGGAAGTATTATTAAAGTTGTGTCGAAAATTCTGGCGACCCGGTTGAAGACGGTTTTAGGCAGAATTGTGTCGGAATCTCAGTCGGCTTTCTTATCTGGTAGATATATCCTTGACGGGCCTTTGATGGCCAACGAGGTGATCGCTTGGGCTAAAAAGAGAAACAGAAAGATTTTCATGTTCAAGATCGACTTTGATAAGGCGTATGATAACGTCAATTGGGATATTCTATTGTCGGTATTGTCTCAGATGGGTTTTTGTTCTCTTTGGTGTGAGTGGATTCGGGGTATTCTGGTTTCGTCTAGAGCTTCAGTGTTAGTAAATGGCTCCCCTACGTTCGAATTTGGGTGTCAAGAAGGGATCCGTCAAGGAGACCCTCTTTCTCCTTTTTTGTTCATCTTAATTATGGAGGCGTTTTCTGGGATGATAAACCAGGCTAGTGACATTGGGGCTTTTCATGGCGTCAAGCTTCCTAACAAGGGTCCGGTTTTGTCTCATTTACTTTACGTGGATGATGCCATGATTATGGGAGAATGGTCTCAATTTAATTTTACTAACATAAGGCACATTCTTCGCATTTTCTATTTATGTTCCGAGCTTAAAATTAATATTCATAAATCGGTGTTGTATGGTGTGGGTGTGGAGGCAGATGAAGTTAAGCGGATGGCCGACTCCTTGGGGTGTAAACCGGGTAATTTACCATTCTTGTATTTGGGTATCAAGGTGGGGGCAAATATGAATAGGGTGGTTAATTAGGAACCAGTGGTGACTACGTTTAAACGGAGGTTATCAAAGTGGAAAGCCAATACTCTTTCGATAGCCGGCCGCTTAACACTTATAAAGTCGGTCTTGAATAGTTTACCAACGTATTATTTCTCTTTATTCAAGGCCCCGAAGAAAGTGATTGGGGTTTTAGAGGGCTTGATGCGTCGGTTTCTATGGGGTGGGTCGGAGGAGGTTAGGAAGATGAGTTGGGTACCTTGGGAGGTTGTTACTAAAAGTATTAAGGATGGTGGGTTGGGGATAACTTCTCTCGAAATTAATAATAATGCCTTGTTAATTAAGTGGCTTTGGAGGCTTTTAAACGAGCCGAATACTATGTGGAGAGAGTTATGGCCTCTATACATGGGTCTTCTAGGTGGTGGGGTATCGCTCCAGTTAATAACGCCATCACGGGTGTTTGGAAGAACTACGTTTTATTTTGGAACAAGCTCAAGGTTGAGGGGGTTGGCCTTAATGGTGTCAATCGTGGTAGGCTCGGTAATGGAGATAACATTAGATTTTGGTTGGATACGTGGCTGGGGAATCAACCGTTAAAAGACTTGTACCCGGCTTTATTCTCTATTGAAAAGTCGAAGCGGGTTTTGATCGCTGATCGTATTCAGGTTACAGGTAGCGCTCGGATTTTCAGGTGGGAATGGATTCGGACTCCATCTTCTGCAGCCGAGATTATGGATAAACAGCGGTTGGAGGTTCAGGTTCTTAATGTGATGCCGGGTGACAGGATCGACACTTGGGTCTGGTCGCATGGTACGGAAGCTGTCTTCAGCGTGGCTTTTGGAAAGAAGTGGCTACGTGGTCAGGTCAGTAGTGATGCGGGTGCTGTTTTCAAGTGGAGTTCTTGGGTCCCAAACAAGTGTAATATCTTTATGTGGCGCGCTTTCTTGGATCGCCTTCCGACGAAGATGGCGTTAGCTAGAAGGCACATTAACATTGAGGATACCTCTTGCGTTTGGTGTGAGGCTGAGGACGAAGACTTAGAGCATGTTCTAACAGGTTGCGTTATCGCTTTGGGATTTTGGAACGCTATTGCTACTTGGTGCAAAATTCCTAGACCGTTCGTTTTTCATGTCAAAGATTTGGCCTAGCTTTATGATAACAGCGGGGTGACGGGTGTAATGAAGTTGGTCCTTCAAGGGATTATCATCATTGCGTGTTGGCGTTTGTGGAGAGCTAGGAACGATAAGGTGTTTGATAGAAAAGAGCCGAGTGTGACGAAGATGATGGCGGATATTAAATCTTTGGGTTTCCTTTGCTACAAATATAGGTTCAAAAAGGGGGTTGTGGATTGGGATAGATGGTGTGCTTTTGATGTAACATGATTTGATTTTGGATTTGTTGTGGTTTTCGGCTTCTATCTCCGTCTTGGTGATAGTTGTCGGTTTTGGTGGTTTTATTGAAGTTTTTTTTTCAAAAAAAAAAATCGAAGTGATTACCATTGAACTTCTTAATTTAATCAAACATCACAATTGTTAATGATTCAAATACCAATGACTAGTGGATTGTTTAATTTAAACCTTTCTTCAATTGCAATCACAATGCACATAATTATAGCCTAATTATCACATGATTGTAAGATTAGAACAAGAATCATGTTCAAGAAAGGTAGAAACATAGATTTAATGTGATAACTAACATAAACCCTACACATGAGGTTGATCACGACTGTATTAGCCTAGTATGCTCTGATTGATTTTGATTGTTGATGATTTTTGTTGCAGTTGAGGATTGAGATAGCTTAAAATGGTGTATAAGTTGCAAATCATGTTCGGGCTAACTCATCTATTAATTGTTTCATATTCAAGTTCATATGTAATCTTGTATAATACAACAGGTTATATGAACTAATACAACAGGTTATATGAACTAACCTAAAAACTGATTTATTTTCATATTGTATTCAATTCGTGTTAGAAACTATATACCGAATCAACTAAAAAAGAAGAAATTTTATTAAGTTAATTACATTATACTTTAACTAAAATCAATTTTTTAATAAAATTATTAGTAATAAACTCTATTTAGTAATCATAAACACGTCATAAGAATGGCTAACAGATTTATTCAACACTATCTTTAAGACAGGGAAGATGCCAGACCAGTGGAGAACCAGTGTCATAGTCCCCATATATAAGAAAAAAGGAGATATTCAAGGTTACGAAAACTACAGGGGAATAAAGCTACTGAGTCACACGATGAAACTATGGGAAAGAGTTATTGACACGAGAATTAGACGGGAAACCTAGATAGCAATAAACCAATTTGGATTTATGCCAGGAGGCTCTACGACAGAAGCCATACACGTCATAAGAAGGATAATGGAGAAATATAGAGAAAAGAAAAGGGACCTCCATATGGTATTCATCGACCTGGAAAAGGCCTATGACAGTGTACCGCGACAACTAATTTGGGAAACTCTACGACTTAGAGGGGTACCAGAGAGGTATATCAAATTAATTAAGGATATGTATGACGGGGCAAAAATGCGTGTGCGAGCACCGGTAGGAGACACAGACTCATTCTCAGTGGAAGTGGGACTCCACCAAGGATCGGCATTGAGCCCATTTCTCTTCGCACTAGTGTTGGATGAGATGACTAAGTCTATACAAAAGTCAGTCCCGTGGTGCATGCTCTTTGCGGATGATATTGTCTTAATATCAGAATCTAAAATGATGCTTAACGACAAGCTAGAGCAGTGGAGAGCAACGCTGGAGAACAAAGGATTAACGATAAGTCGCTCTAAGATGGAATACATGCATTGTAACTTTGGTGGTGACGAGGAAGAGGACACCCAAATCAGTATCCAGGGTATGCCGGTCCCACGGACATCTAGGTTCAAATACCTGGGCTCGTACCTGCAGGAAGACGGAGAGATACACAGCGATGTAGCTCACCGTGTCCAAGCAGGATGGTGCAAGTGGAGAGCAGCATCAGGGATCCTATGTGACAAGAGGTTTCCAGCAAAACTTAAGGGAAAACTATACAAAGTCATGGTACGCCCAGCTATGCTATATGGAACAGACTGCTGGGCCATAAAGAAATCGCACGAGAAACAAATAGAGGTTGCGGAAATACGAATGCTAAGGTGGATGAGTGGCCATACAAGACTGGATCGGATAAGAAACGAAGTGTTTCGACAGAAGTTAGAAGTGGCTTGTATTGCAGATAAAATACGAGAGGGAAGATTAAGGTGGTATGGACATGTTAAGAGGAGACCAATGGCAGCACCGGTCAGAGCAGTTGAGAGCATCGTCATAGAGGGTAGGAAGAGTAGAGGAAGACCTAGGCTGACTTGGGAAGAGATAATTAGGCGAGATATGGTACACCTGCACCTCTCTGAGCACATGATCGAGGATAGGAGCGAATGGAGACGTAGAATTAAAATTAAGGATTTTTAGTGGTTTCTGTAGCTAGGAAGGGACTTTGATTACTTCTTACGGGGCCTGATGTGTATGTAGTACACTGCGACCTTTTTAGGGAAAATTTGTTGCTTCCCTGATGCATGCTTGTTCATTTTATATTTCTTTTTGGTGATATTTTAATATTTGTTGTATGATGGGTACGGTATCATATATCATATAGCTTATATCGTATGTTTGATTATATGTTGATTTTCTAGCTTTATTGCTTTTGTTATCGAGTCGGGGGTCTCTTTGGAAGCGGTCTCTCTACCTATCTGGATAGAGGAAAGACTTGCCACCACCTACCCCCCAGACCCTACTCTTGAGTGGGATATACTGGGTTTGTTTGTTTAGTAATCATAAACAGTAATTTAAATCATAACTAAATAATAAATATACACATTAGCCGGTTTCACTAATATAATCATATTTAACTTGTATAACAACAAAAGCTTATAAACTGTACAAAAAATATTATACGAGCATCGGTGAATCACCGCCACCATCAGAGCATCACAACTAAAGGGTCAGAATCACTGGCTTTTAACAAACAAAGCCTAGGCATGAGCCTTTAAGCAAAACAACCACTAGACCATCGCCACCTACAACTCCTAAGAAACAAAGATGAAGGGATGTAAATTGGTTGGTTTAGGTAGACAAACCCTAGGCACCAACCCTAAATGCGAACCCAATGGCAATAACCAACATCGAATGACGCCAACTAGGGTTCGGAGGACCATCAAATGACCATGATAGTCACCGCCTTCAAACCCTTAACACTCTCTCTATCTCTGAAAATTAAACAACAAAAACGAAGGTCCACCACCAAAACATGGCCATCTAGATTTTCCGAGAAACCGGTCGGTTATGCCGACCATAAAACAACAGTTATAATTGCCACTTTCAAATCCTTATCACTCATTCTCTCTACATAAATTAAATAGCTAAAACCACGGTCGCCATGGTCAGACTATCGCCACCTAAGGTTCCCTAGGAACCGCGTGACGATGCCAACCATGAAACGATGTTGATAGTCACCGGCTCCGAACCCCTTTCATTCTATCATGTAGAAACGAAAGGGGAACAAGTGAGTAAAAAAGCATATTGTATCGTTCTACGTGATAGAAAAAAGGGACTCCAAGAACCATGGTGGAGCAATATGATTGGCTTGTGAGTTACCCACAAAGCAAGATAGCAGCGGCAATAAGGATTTGTATATCAGCATGAAATTAAATTGGATTAGTAATAGTAATATTAATAATTAATATGATAAGGATATATGTATAAATTATATAAACAAGAATTTTGATGAAATTAATGGAAGATAAGTACAAAGTAAAGTCGCATTCAAGGTTTAAATTTGGAAATTAACAAGTCTTCGCGCACATGCTAACACTTTATTCAACATTCAAATGTATGTCTACACAACGACTTCACATGCTAACACTTTATTCAACATTCCTACAAAATGACTTCATCAAAATCTAAAATGTTCTTGATGGACGCGTCCTAGAAACTTCTTATATAATAACTAGATATTGAGACCGTGGATTACCAATTGTTTTTTTTAGCATTGATTTTTTGTTTGAAACCGTGATCCTTGTGTTGACGTAAGTAAAATAGACTATTAAATCACGAAAGAGTTAACGTCTTAAATGAAACCGTTTAGATGTTTTAATATTAGTAAATGTAAACACAAATTAAACAAAACCTTTAAAAGTAACGAAAAGTTTGTAAAAAAAGAAATATAAAAAATAAAAGAATTATTGTTTTAAATAATACAAATATCACCATTATATCAAGTGAACTATTTTAAACAAACAACTTAATTTTATTCTTATATTTACTAATTTTAACTAGTTATAATACATTGAATTTTTTTTACTAATATTAGCTTCATGCCTTGATTCGCACCGAAAGATTATACGCATTGATTTTTTTTTAAGTTCATTGAGCATACCAAGGTCTGATTCGTAACAAAACACACACACACACTCTCTCTCTCTTCCTCTCTCTCACTCTCATGCAATATCTAGTCACCTCCGATACCTATCTCCAGCTAGCTCAATCATCGTTAGCCACCACCACGATACACAAAAATCTCCCCCTTCCTCTCAGCCACCACTCCATAATTTGAACCATCGTAAACCCATAGTAGATCAAAAAAAACCCATTTTCTCATCTCATTCGGTCTCCCTCTCACCCCTTCTCTCTCTCTCTCTCTCACCCTCTCTTTCTCTGTACGCATACTGCACCACTATCACTATAGCAACCACCGCCATCACCACTACCGCAACCATTGCACCGCCACAACTACATGTTCATTCTAACATAAAGAGATCAAGAGGGAGAGAGATGACAAAATTAATGTCATTAAGAAGGAATTAAGATTTCAGGTGAAGCTTGAGAAGGAATGTTGGTCGGTGACATCAAATGTGAGTTAAACGGAGAAGACGACGGGGAGGGTAAGGGCAACTGCTATAGCTCCGGTAATGGAAACTTTAGCAATCCGGCAAATCCACCATAAACAGTTACAGTCTCAATCGTTGCATCGCCGACGTAGTTTCAACTTCATCATTTGTACAAATATAAGGAATCATGATATCATACTTGTGCTTTTAAAATTATACATTATGCTTTGATGTTGGTGCGGTGGCACTATAGCCACCGAACAAAGCGTTTAATATATATATTATAATATAATTACATTTTACCTAACAAAAGAAAGAGATTATAAATTCTCTAGACGATAATAAAGTTATAGAGTGATCCCAACTGAATAAGGTAAGGTACCCATGACATGTAAATATTGGGAGGTCATGGGTTCAAGTCTCACTCTGAGCAAAATACTCAGAGTTGAGACCACGGGTTTTTCTCAGCAATGGGTTTCTTTACGAGGGAGTTGGGGGTGCGGTTCCGGTTGAAAAACGGATAAATAGGCCCGATTAAGATAACATCTATCATTTGAAGTAGGGTCACGTAATTGTCGTTCAAAAGAAAGTTATAGAGTGATAAAATTAATTAACTGGTTTTTGTATCGATTTAAGAGTAAATAATAAAAAGAGTGATATGATAATATATATTTTTAATATAATAAAGGAGATCGATAATGTTTCTTTATCAACTTCTTAACTTTTAAGAGCATTCACAACCCGTGCCCTATAATCATGTGTGTTTGGTATATTATATGGAATGATTTTGAGTGGTTGTGAGTGAAGGAGAGAGAAAATGTTATTGTGGATTGGTATATTTGAAGAATCACTGTACAATCCTTATAAATTTTTTAATATTTTTGAAAGTGGTTGTGAGTGAAGGAGAGAGAAAAGGTAATGAAAAAGGTATAAAAATATATTATTTAATTGAAAGGAGAGAGAAGAAGTAGTGATTTTAGTGTAATTATATGGATAAAGATAAGGAATGGACTGTGAATGCTCTAAGATTAAGAATCAGAAAGATAAACATTTAGGGTACTTGGAAGTGTTTTCTTTCTTACTTAGATAATTATATTAATATAATAATATTTTGATAGGGAAAGAACAAATGAAAAACATGTTTATAATTAAAAATCATAAATACTACCTCTAGTCAATTACATAATTTATAAAGTATTTATTTTTTTAATTGTTTTTAAAATTTGTTTGAGTTATTAATTTTAACCTTATTATTTTAGATCATTATATTTTAGTTTAAACCTCAAGAAACGAAAATGATAAAGAAACAAGTTACACATATGTAACTTGTATGAGTTACATATACGTAACACGTAGTTATACACATGGTAAGACGTAGCTACATATACGTAACCCATTATTTTTGTGATATTCAATTATAAACATGGTTTCAAGTGATCACTCCCTATTTTGATATGCCTATGTGATGATAACGTGATGAAGTTCATTATTTTAACGTTATTTTACTTATTACGTGAATGATGGGGTTTATTCATTCATAGAGAAGTTAATTGTATTATTTTAGTTAGATTTAATTTTTGACTTTTTATTGTTGTTCTACGTGAGCCATGAAGGGATTTTCGAAAGGAAAAGTATCAGTAAGTCGATCTATAATGAAAATATTGCTTATAATATTACTAAAACGCATCCTCTTTGCTTGACGTAAGAAATAAGTTGATTTGAATAGTTATGCATAGCATACCTTCTAGATGAACAGAATTTTGAATTATCACTCCTCAAAAAGATGGAACAAAGAGAAAATAGTAGCTTAAAAGAACTTGTCAACCATGTGATCATAACTTCCTAAAAGAGGATTTTAAGGAATAAAGAACGAGTTTTTGGAAATATGAGTTTATTCTACAAAGCATATTTTTGTTATAAAGTATGAAAAAACACAATGAGTCTAAATAAGTCATAAAAAAATTATATCTCACAATCTAAATCGAATTTTAAAAAAGTACTTCGGAGTCTCTGTTTCTCTCATCGTCCTCTTTCAGAAAAAATAAAAAAATTAAAAATAAAATCATTGTATATTTTTATGATACAATGACGTCATTGTGTCTTTCATAATGACACAATGACGTCATTGTGTCTTTCATAATGACACAATGACGTCATTGTGTCTTTAATAAATGACACAATAAAAAACGTTAATTTTTTTAATATTTCGTTTATTTTTTTTAGTGAGGACGGCTAGGAAAACAAAAGCTCGGAATTACTTTTTTGAAATTCGATTTAGATCGTGAGATATAATTTTTTATGACTTTTTTTGAGTTATTGTGTATTCTCACACTTTGTAATAAAAATACACTTTTATTTGAAACTCTTTCTTTTTAGAATGGTAATTAGTAAGAGTATAATGCAAAAGTGGAGAAGGCATTTTGCTTGTGTTGTTGTTTATGTTGATATTATGTTGTGAACCAAATTGAGGGTGAAGGATTTGTGATGTGAGGCTTTAACAGTTAGTATCTGAGGAGATTGTTTAGTTATGTTGGTGACAATAGTAACTTACACAACATAGTACTAAAAATATGAAAAGCTTGTGATAAAATCATTTTGTTATTGTTGCCCTCCATAAGCAACACAATATTGTGAAGAAATAAAAATGAACTTTTTATATGCTACAATTGTTGCGTGTAAATTTTGGCTAAATGTGTATTATCATTTTATGGTCATGATAAGAATGATATATCTCTTTACAACGGGGTATCTCTTTTCAAAGGAAGTTTCTTGGAATTTAGGCTTAATCATAAGTCAAAATGAGAATTTTCTTAAAATCAATTTCACAAAAAACATTGATACATATAATGAATGGATTTTGCTAGTTACTCTATTTCATATATAGATTACTATTGTTTTAACACATTGATAGAATGAAACTTGTTAAGAAGAGAATTATGTTCATGAAATAAAAAGATAAATATTCCTTAACTTCTAAATCTTCCACTATCACTTCTCTACTAGATAATGAATTTGAAACCGCTAAAGTTATAACGAAGCAAGCAATATGTGTGGTGAGCTAATAATATTTATTTTTTGAAAAGCCTTGAGTTATATAGCTTAAAAGAAAATGATCCCGAAAAGAGATGACTCGATATATTATGTACCTTATTTTGCTTAACGTTAACTAGTGGTTGGGTTGTTAGAATTGTATACGGTTTATTAACCTTTGACAACCAAAGCAATAATGTAATTACTAATTAACGATTATAAACACTTTTAAAAACTCATACAATGATCCATTTGCTTATAATATAACAATCTAACAAGAAAAAATATTGGACTTTGATAAAGTCTTCTAGAACTTCCCTAACAAGTATAAAAACTCTCACTCAAAGTTTCTAAAATTAGAAGGTGAAGAACATCTTAATTTTGTTCTTAGTTATAACCAAAAGATAAAGAAACCGAAAAAATAAAAATTACCTAAACAACACATGACTTTATTTTCAAAATCGATTTTAATCCACAAAACTAAACAATTTCTTGCATACCCACTCACATTTTGTTTTCATTCTCGATCCATTTTGTTTGTGTGATCACATCCAAAATAGAATAATAATAATTGGGATTCCATCTATTTGGTTTTATCCCAAGAAAAACGTGGTACATTTGAATTGACATTTCAGAATATTAATTGGACACTTCCATGTGAGTAGTCCTATCGGTAACGGTATGAACCCAAAGGTTTTCAAGACTTTGTTTAACATCATCTCTAACACGAGTCTTCTAACGCGTATTGATGCCATACTGGCTGGACGCGTCTACGGAGGTGATGCTTGGGTTCGTGTGGCGACGAAAGTATCTGGAATTTCAAACGGATGCAAACGAAGGGAGGTTGGCCATACACAATACATATAGATGTTGGTTGTCATAAGAAGTAATTTTTGGTTAATATTAAAGTAATTTTATCATTTTTATTTTTTCATCTATTGTTAATATCAAATTGTAAAAAAAATAAGGGTAGAAGAGTAATTTTATCATTTTAACTTTTTATACGATATCATAAGTTAAAACAACAAACATTCCATATAATTCATGATTTTTTCAATTCAATTTAAGTATAATATTATTATATAAAAAAAAGTTTTGAAAATATAAAAAATGTATTGTATTTTGTGCTAAATTAAAATCCAACACATTTTTGTGCTATAACAAAAATTCCAGCACACATTGTTAAAAACAACACATAAGTTACAAAAAAATTAGCACATTGTTGTGCTGTAGGAGACACCAACACATTTCACTAGCATATTGTATTTCAAATCCAACACATCTCATTCTCTCTTTACTCAAATTCAACACATTTGTCAAACACAAAAGATTAAAACACATATCCAAACCATATATATTATATACAACCAGTGACGGAGCTTAACCAACTTTATAGAGGGCGTGGGCGAAATGATTTTTTTTCAGGGGGGCGAACTCGATATTTATATAAAAATTTACACTACCGGGCAAAATATTTACACTATCGGGCTAAAATTTAACACTACGTACGAAAAAATGCCCCCCCCCCCGGCCCCTTAAAAGCTTCGCCCTGTATACAACAATACAATTTGTTTAAAACAGCACCACCAACGAGTATAAACATGACATCTATGAGAAATGCTCATATATATCTACCGAAGGACTAAACAGGAACATCTTCATTCGTAATTCAATTAAAAAAATAAAAAACCAAGCTTTTGACAACAAATTATAGGCAATATAAACAAGGGGCCTACTAAAGAGACGCCCTCCAGCATATCTGGACGCCCTGCTTACGGGCCGTAAGGCCCTTCACGGGCCGTATGGTCTGTCGCAAGTCAAATCGGTCATTCAGAAACGTAATTCAAAAACTAACGGCCCGTGAATATGATGACGGTCGTATTTCTTTACGGCCCGTGAATTTCTTCACGGCCCGTATGGAATTCGTCTTACGGGCCGTGAACTTACTTACGGGTCCTAGTTTCACTTTTAATAATTTGACGAGATATATTATTCCTCGTTTTTCGTAGTTTTTAAAAACAGACCGTTTACACTACACGGCCGTTACGCTTTGTAGTTTTTAAAAACAGACCGTTTACAAAGACACTGGTGAGGTGAGGGACTGAGGGGATCTGATTTTATTGATTTAATTTAATTCAATTACCCTTGGTGGACCCTTTGTTTGTAATTTGATGTGTGTGATTGGAGGAGGTGGTATACGTGGTACTGCTTTATTTTCACGGCGTTAAAGATATTATACCGTTATCATCATGATTACGAATCCTGAATTAAGATTTTCTGAAGATTTTCTGAGGGATTCCTATGGTAATATTCTCATTGTCAAATAAGAATGTGTACGCTTTGTAGTTTTTAAAAACAGACCTTTGGTCATTGAATGAAGTATCAGTTTTTAAAAACAGACCGTTGTTAGTTTCTTGATGTATATATTTAGACCTTTGGTCATTCAATGAAGTATCAGTTTTTATGAGATTGTGTGTGCATTATACCATCTGTATTCTACAAATAACCTGCAACAAATCACAAAATTCACAACAGAAGAGTTCATACAAATCACATATACATATATCAAGAACCTATCAATCAGATGATCAGAATCCACTTATCTACCGAGAGAGAGAGAAGACGGATTGACAACGCAGGTACTCCGATTAACAGGAGAATGAAGAATGTGAAACAAAGCGAAATCGATAGCCTCCGTCGGTTTTAAGTCTATAAAACTTGGAATTTCCTTCAACCATTTTGCGGCTTGGATCTTTTATAAAGATCAAGAAGATTAAAAATTATGTGTTTTATTTTTGTGTGATAATAACGGTTTATCGTTTTTGAAAAAGTGTACTAATAAACGTTTATGTTTTAATAAAATATTTCATTACTGTTCTACATTACACGTCTAGAATACACGTCTAGAATCCTGTAAGCTAACCTCTTGCCACTCTAAAGATCTATTTTGAACCAACCTACGCAATAACATACAAATTACAACTCCCGAATCTCGACCAATATGACCGGCGTTAGGGGGCCAAACGGTCTCACCCGATACCACCAGTTCTTCGATTTCTTCTTGTCCGGAGTGCTGCCAATATTGTATACGTGACAGAAAATGTAAAAAGTACGATTCGAATTGTACGAAAATCGTTCGCGCATTACGATGAATGCACCATGAATCATCACACATATTTGGTCGGCATTCGTACGGAGAATATATACGAACTTGTAGTGAGTCCATAGAAATCTTAAAAAGATACCAATTTTCTTCGTCATCAGTCATTGGTACGTAAAATTAAAAATGCACGCAAAACGAGGAAAGTAAATCCTCAGAAGGACAACTACGGCCCGTGAAGGATATCACGGGCCGTTATTGAGGAAGTTAACGGGCCGTGTGTGCGAACGTTTACGGGCCGTTTGTTCCTTCACGGGGCGTGATTAAATGCAGTTATGAAAATTAAATTTCGAAGCCCTCACGGCCCGTAAGGCCCTTCACGGGCCGTAAAGAAAGTCAAAGGGCGTTTCTTTAACACCTGACAGGGTGTCTGATTAGTCAAGGCCTATAAACAAACACAAATTCCTTACGTAAGCAGATCAAGTACAACAAAGCACAGTAACAAATGAAAATGTGAGAGGGAGTGAAAAACTGATGTGATCCAAAATTAATTGTGTGACAGGTGTGAAGAAAGGGTACTGGAGTAATTGGTCGCTAATTGAAACAAATGATTTGATGAATGTATAAACAAAATAGAAATAATTTTAAATACAAAATGTATTTTTGCTACAAAGTGTGAGAATATACAACGAGTTAAAAATTTTTTATCTCACAATCTAAATCGAATTTCAAAAAAGTAATTTCGAGTTTTTGTTCCCCTAGTCATCCTCACTAAGAAAAAATAAACGAAAAATAAAAAAATAATAATAAATTAACGTTAATCTTTTATTATGTCATTTATGAAAGATACAATGACGTCATTGTGTCATTATGAAAGACACAATGACGTCATTGCATCATTATAAAAGACACAATAACGTCATTGTGTCATAAGAAGACAATGAAATTTTATTTTATTTTATTATTTTTTTTTTGAAAGAGGACCGCGAGAGAAACAGAGAATCCGAATTACTTTTTTGAAATTCGATTTAGATTGTAAGATATAATTTTTTGTGCCTTTTTAGTCTCATTGTGTCTTCTCACACTTTGTAGTAAAAATACACTTTATAGCAAAAATACATTTTGTAGAATAAACCCGTCCAACAAAATATATATGATAGTAGGTAGGATTCAAGGTATGTATTAGATATTGAGATTGAGCTACGAAACGAGGTCTAAAGCTTGAATACAAAAACTATTTTGCAATTAAAACAAATGTCAGTTCCACTATTTTATTAATGGGTTGTTTTAAATAGACACCCCATTATTTTAAATCAACACCCCAAAATTTCTATACGGGTCATATAGCCCCATACGCGTCGTATAGGGGGGTCGTTGTCACACCCTCAAATTCCGGGTCTGGAATTTATCACGGAGGGGTGAACAAACAGGATCGAACACAGTAGTCACACATGAGATGCAGTTATCTATATGATAAGTTTTAGATAAACATTTTATTAATAATCAGAGCAGCGGAAATAAAAGATAGACTGTTTTCTTGACAACATGTCTTAATCATAATTCAATTAATAATTCAATAGGTATCTTGAGTTCTTATATGATCCTACGTGCACGTCCATAAGCTCCTAGTAGATACCTGAGAATACATGTAAATCAAGTGTCAACACAGGGTTGGTGAGTTCATAGGTAAGTAAGACATAATGATAAATCATCAATTATCATTAATTAGGATTCACTGTAAAAGTGTGAGTTTAATTTACTCACCAGTATATGAATAGTCTGTCGGAACCCTTTTTATTTAGGTGAACCCGCTATCCCACATACCTACTATGTACAAGCCCAACAAGTCCTTCACATAGGATTTGTCCATGTACCATAGTTTAATATCCCTTTTCATGTGTATATTATATTATCATAATAATTTCAAATCAGAGGGAGCAAATCCTCCTTTACATTTATCCTCATATGGGTTGTATGTGGAACTATAATGCAAACTATATAAAGTGCACATCTGCCTTCTCACTACAGAAACAGTCATCCCAAATGACAACAAGATCTTTGTGCATCTGATATGGATCACATGTCCATACCTTTGTGGGGGTAAGTCACTCCCCGATAGTACTATCCAAAAGATCCCTGCTTATTTATAGTCCAGTATACAGAGAAGGATTTTCATAGTAACCATATGTAATCATAAATGTGATCAAATTATTATTTAACATAATACACAAAAATAATTTGTAAATTTAATTACAACATGTATTCCAGCCCCAAAATATTTAAATGATTAAAAAGGGGAATAGTTATAAACTCACCTCGATCGTTGGGTAGTGTTGACAAGCTAGTAAATTCCTCCTAAGGAATTAATATTCACATAAGTATATATATACAAATCCATAACCTAAATAAGTTAGATCTTGAACCTGGTGTTCAATTGATCTAGGGTTTGATTTTCTGGGATTTGTTATAAACATTAAGTCATTTAATTATTTTGTTAATAATTAATGATTTATATAAAATTTAATTAGTTTAATAATGATTTTGACATATCATTATATTCTAATTAAATTATAGACGTTATATAAACATATAAGTTTATATTTAATTTTTGTAAGATTTTATAAATATTTAAATTTATAAAATTTACTTTGCATTTATATTATCAAAATAAGTCCATAAAATATTATAACATCCATTAATAATTTGATGATCTAATTTATTATTTGGAAATCCATTTTATATGGATAATAATTTATAACACATGTAATATTTATTTACATAAATAATTTAGGCTTTTAAATAATTATTTTTCTATAATTATTATGATTTATCATTAAATAAAAATGATATGGTGTCCAATTAATGGATTAATACTTTAAATCATAATTTAAAGTCTATTTTTTTATAAAAATAGTTATTTATAACATTTTTAAATATTATTTTATAAATTTTATTTAAAGTGTTTTTAAATAAATAAATTACAGAAAATTAATTAATGGTGTTAAAAATAAAATATGCTTTTAAAAATTATTTTTATGATTTTTAGAAATTTTTATTTATTTTAAAATAGCCTAAAAAGGCTTTAAAAAATAATAGGAGGGGGCCGGGTTCGAACCCGCGACCTCCTCCCCACACTCCCACCACCGAACCAGTGAGCCAAAGGCTCTACATCGATTAGAACACAGCCCCGATTAATTTTAAACATAACCCCGTAAGCTAAACCCCCAATCAAGAACCCTAATTCGATTGGTATCAAATTGATCCACCAATCGGTTATGATAATGAAATTAACCATAGGGCTTTTAATCCCTGCATAAAAACGAGTTTGTTTATCTGTTCAATTACCTGTTTCGTTGTCCAAGTCGTCAAGATAAATCGAAGAACAGGTCGCGGCTTGGGAGGATTCAAACGATGATCAAACGTGCATGAAAATGAAATTAACTTCACAGGTAGCTTCTAATGAGGCTAATGATCGAAAGCTCTTTATCAATTTCGGGTTTCGAAACTCGAACAGGGGTGTTCGGTTAGTTGCAGGTCCGCGAAGAAGAGAGAATTCAATTTGAGGTTTCTGTGTGTTTATTTGTGCAATGGAATGCTTAGTCCGATTAGGAACATTTATAGCATTGTTTGGATGTGGTTAATTCGATTATTGTTGAGGTTTTTGTGCGATTCAACCCTGTAAAGTAGCCGACAGGGAACACGGGTGTAGATCGATCACTATTAATTTGATTCTCAAATTATTGTGGGGTTTTGGTTCGAATCGTTCACATGAGAGTGTCGGGAACATTTGTTTGATGAAAAACCGTGTATATTTGGCGTATTTGGATCGCCGGAGATGTTGGCCGGAGGTTGCCGGAGAGGGCGCCGGAAAACCGAGGGGGTCGGGGGTTGGGTTTTGAATAATTACAGAATGGTCCCTCATGTTTTATGATGTTATTATTTCATGTTTTAATAGTTTAAAACAAGTTTTAAGATTTGCAAAACTACCCCTGGTCTTTATTAAATAAATTTAATAAATTTTGTAAATAATATTTTCATTATTATTATTATTATTATTAACATTATTATTTTTAATAATATTAATATATTATTATTATTATTGTCATTATTTTTATTATTATTAATATTATCATTAAATAATAATAAAAATATAAAAATAAATTATAAATTCACATAAAAATTATATTAAATCATGAAAAATTTTCGGGTTGTCACATCATCCCCCTGTTAGAGGAATTTTCGTCCCGAAAATTGAGAAGTACTGGCAACATTCTTGAACAGGTTAGGATACTTGCGCATCATTTCGTCCTCTCGTTCCCAGGTGAACTCAGGACCACGCCGGGAGTTCCACCGAACTCTGACAATCGGAATCTTGCTATGCTTAAGTTGTTTAACTTCTTTATCCATGATTTCAACTGGTTCCTCGATAAACCTGAGTTTCTCATCTACTTGCAGTTCCTCTAAAGGCACAACAAGTGATTCATCGGATAAACACTTCCTTAGATTAGATACGTGAAAAACATTATGCACACCACCAAGTTCAGCAGGTAGATTTAATTCATAGGCTACTGGGCCGATCCTTCTGACAATTTCAAAAGGCCCCACGTAGCGAGGGTTCAATTTCCCTCGTTTCCCAAAGCGTATAACTCCCTTCCAGGGAGATACCTTTAGCAAAACTTTATCTCCTTCCTGAAACTCCAGTGGCTTGCGGCGTTTATCAGCATAGCTTTTCTAGCGATCCCTGGCAGCAGCCATACGTTCTCTTATCTGGACAATTTCTCATGAGTTTCAAAGATCAACTCCGGACCAGTAAGTTGACTATCTCCAACTTCTGCCCAGCAAAGCGGAGATCTACATTTACGTCCATATAAGGGCTCGAATGGTGCCGCCTTGATGCTCGAATGATAGCTATTGTTATATGAGAACTCTACCAAAGGTAAATGACCTTCCCAGTTCTTTCCCAAGTCAATGACACAAGCCCTGAGCATATCCTCAAGAGTCTGTATGGTTCTTTCACTTTGACCATCAGTTTGAGGGTGATAGGCTGTGCTCATATCTAGGCGAGTGCCTAGAGCTTTCTGGAGTTTTCCCCAGAAGATTGATGTAAACCGTGCATCACGATCAGAGATAATAGACACTGGCACTCCGTGTCTAGAGATAATTTCTTTGATGTACACCCTTGCAAGCTTCTCCATCTTGTCTTTCTCACGGATGGGTATGAAATGAGCGGATTTGGTGAGACGGTCAACGATAACCCAAATGGTGTCATTGCCCCTTTGAGATTTGGGTAAACCCGTGACGAAATCCATGGTTATCATTTCCCATTTCCACACGGGAATTTTTGGCTGGGTCAACATTCCTGAAGGCTTTTGGTATTCGACCTTGACTTTAGAACAAGTCAAGCACTTTGAGACATAGGTTGCAATATCTGCCTTCATTCTTGGCCACCAGTAAACAAGCTTCAAGTCATAGTACATCTTATCTGCACCTGGGTGGATAGAGTATCTAGACTTGTGGGCTTCATCCATGATCAAGCTTCTCAGATTCCCGTATAGGGGTACCCAAATCCTTCCTGCTATAAAGCGTATCCCATCCGAATGAACTTCAAACTGTTGGTCTAGCCCCCGAAGGTTTTCATCTTTAATGTTCTCTTCTTTCAGGGCTTCAGTCTGAGCATTCAAGATTTGTGCCGGTAGGTTGCTTTGAATGGTCAGTTGTAGAGCTCGTACTCTACGAGGTTTCACATGTTCTTTCCTACTCAAAGCATCAGCCACAATATTTGCTTTACCAGGATGGTACTTGATGGCACAATCATAATCGTTTAGTAGTTCAAGCCATCTCCTCTGTCTCATGTTCAGCTCCTTTTGATTATACAGGTGTTGAAGACTCTTGTGGTCGGTATAAATAGTGCACTTAGTACCGTACAAGTAATGTCTCCATAATTTAAGAGCAAACACAACAGCTCCCAGTTCTAGGTCATGAGTTGCATAGTTCCTCTCATGAGCCTTTAACTGTCTTGAGGCATAGGCTATGACTTTGTCACGTTGCATCAAAACACATCCCAGTCCCTGAACAGAAGCATCACAGTAGACTACAAAGTCTTCAATACCGTCGGGTAGGGACAATATAGGTGCACTGCATAACTTCTGTTTCAGTGTTTGGAAAGCAGCCTCTTGCTTGAATCCCCAATGATATGCTACTCCCTTTTGGGTAAGCATGGTCAATGGTTGAGCTATCTTGGAGAATCCTTCGATAAATCTCCTATAATAGCCGGCTAGGCCCAGAAATTGTCTAATTTCTATTGGATTAGAAGGTGTAGGCCAACTTTTGATGGATTCAATTTTTGTTGGGTCTACATGAATTCCATTGGCATCAATCACATGACCAAGGAATTGAACTTCTTTAAGCCAGAAATCACATTTCGAGAACTTAGCATAGAGCTCCTCTCTCTTTAGTAGTTCAAGGACCAATCTCAGATGTTCTTCATGCTCATGCTCATTTTTGGAATAGATCAAGATGTCATCAATAAAGACAATGACAAACTTGTCTAGATAAGGCTTGCATACACGATTCATGAGATCCATGAATACAGCAGGTGCATTTGTTAGCCCAAATGGCATGACTGTGAATTCAAAGTGACCATATCGAGTTCTGAAAGCCGTCTTCATAATATCTTCGTCTCTGACTCTCAGCTGATGATAACCGCTTCTAAGATCTATCTTGGAGTAAACGCTTGAACCTTGCAGTTGGTCAAATAAGTCGTCAATACGTGGCAAGGGATAACGGTTCTTGATCGTCACTTTGTTCAGTTCTCGATAGTCGATGCACATCCGGAAGGTCCCGTCTTTCTTCTTCACAAATAACACTGGTGCTCCCCATAGTGACGAGCTAGGTCGGATGAATCCTTTATCAAGGAGTTCCCTAAGCTGGTCAGATAGTTCTTTTAATTCAGAAGGTGCGAGACAGTATGGCGCCCGAGCTATAGGTGTAGCTCCAGGTACTAACTCGATTGAAAACTCGACCTCTCTTTTAGGGGGCAATCCAGGCAGTTCATCAGGAAACACTTCAGGAAATTCCCTGACGACGGGTACATCTTCAATCTTCCTTTCCTTCTTCTCTTTGTCAGTGACTAAGGCTAGGATAGCAGTATGTCCTTTTCGAAGACACTTTTGAGCCTTCAAGTAAGAAATAACTCCCATCACGACACCAGTCTTATCTCCCTCCACACACAGGACTTCATCATTTGGTAGGGGGATACGAATCATTTTGTCTTTACAGATAATTTCTGCAGAGTTTTTGGATAGCCAATCCATACCAACTACCACATCGAAGCTTCCCAAAGTAATGGGCATGAGGTCTATTGGTAGGATATGACCTGATAAGTCTAATGTACAATTTTTCAGGATTTGTGATGCGGTCAAGGATTTACCATTTGCTACTTCTACAACATATGGCTCATCTAGGGGTACAGGTTCTACATTCAAGTGCTTATAGAAAGTATTAGATACGAAGCTTTTATCAGCTCCCGTGTCAAATAATACTATAGCATAAACATCATTCACAAAAAATTTTCCCATAATAACGTTAGGGTCTTTGAGAGCCTCACCTTTGCCAATAACGAAGGCTCTGCCCTTGGCTGTATCTTTCTTTTCCCCAGTGCAGTCTTTAGCAATATGGCCCTTTTCTCCACATCTGAAACAAATAACTTCCTTCTTTCCACCATTCTGCTGATTACCATCCTTCTTTCCTTGGTCTTGAGTCTTGGTTCTACATTCAGGAGCAGTGTGCCCCCTCTTGTTGCATTTGTAGCAAATGATTGCAGTACACTTGCCATGGTGGCGCTTGCTACACCTCTGACATCTAGGCGGAATGCCCTGATTGTCATGGTGCTTTTTCTGATCTTGCTTCTTGCTTGTACCTTGACTCTCACTGTCTTTAGCATCTTCAAACTTTCTCTTCCCCAAGCTTTCAGCAGCGACACCCTTACCCTTGTTTCTTGGTGGTAACTTCCCCTGAGCCACAGCCTCATTAGTCAGCTTGTGAGCTATCCTAATGGCCTGTTGGATTGAATTTGGGTTGGAGGAAGTGACCATAGATTGAATGACTGGCGACAGTCCACGGATATAGCCTTCAATTCTTCTGTGAGCAGGCTCCATCATATGAGGACACAAGGTTGCGTACTCATGATTTTCAGTGGTATACTTTTCAATTTCAGATCCCACCATTTTATGGTTCCAGCACTCGGTTTCAAACCTTGTACTTCTTCTATTGGACAGAATTCTTCCATCATCAGCTGTTTGAATTCCTCCCAATCCATAGCATTGGCTAGGGAGAGAGTAAGTCTTGAAACTTCTGTCTTCCAGAACGAGAGTGCAGCTCCACTCAAGGCTCCGGAGGCATACTTGGTCCTACTCTCATCGGGACATTCAGATATAGCGAAGATGGATTCACATTTCTCGAACCACCTTATGAGCCCAATGGCCCTTCTGCCCCAGTGAAGATATCTGCCTTGCAGTCTAGGAACTTTTTATACGAATAGTGATGACCATTCTGAGCAGCCTGAGTGGCTAGGGCTGCAGCAACACCTTGATTGACCAAGGCTTGTATTTCTTCAGGAGTCATCCCTATTGGGACAGTTCTTCTGGCGCGTCCTCTACCTCTGCCTCTGCCCGCTGGTGCGTCCATCTATCATGAAATTGTTTGATGAGAATTCACACTTTGACATATTCAATAGATGCATTTTATATCAAATATTCAAAGTATGGACAATTACTGTAGGACAGATGGGAATTTAAGAAAACTGGGTTTTTCGATTAAATTCGGCAAGGCACGAGTACTAAGGAAACAAGTCTCGCTTTAGGTTAGGACAAGCGTAGCTTAGATTATCGAATGGAACATATCAAGGTAATTTGACCTATTTGCCTTAAAGACTTGTGTATGATCGCAGTAACTTCACGTGCTACAATAGCAGAAATCTTACAGCCAGAGTTTCTAGGCCGTGAACGGATTTGACAAGAAGCCATTCTGAAAGATCATTAAGGATTTTTCATGGATATTGGGTAGTATGAGCTATTCAACATGAAAACGACAGTCGAGAATTTGGCATAATAGCAATGAGATGTTCCAGGTGTAATCGTTTGATTCGTAAATCAAAGCTACGTTGACTAATCAAAGTATTGAGTCAATCACAACTTTGTTGAAGACATGCGTACCTATAAGCAGATACTCATCCAAGGGTTCCCAGGTAAGGTAACAGGTCCATCGGTTGATTTGGATATATGCGAATACCTTGCCTAGACAGAACACCTCGAGATACAGGCATCACGCTCTTCCAGCATTACATGTTTCAAGTTGTAAGACACAGACTTTGACGAGAATAAAAAAAAATTGATTTAGGCACGATGATAAGTGTAGATCCCACATGTCGTTGAGAATAAGTTTAGGAATTATCGAAAAGAGTCAAATAGTCAAAGAGTCAAAGTTATGTTTAGGAACACAACTATCTAAGTTTAAGCATATAACTTCTTAATCCTATTCTATCTCTAACTAAGGCAATTTACTTTGTGCAACTATTGTGTGTGGCTATAGGCTAGATGCAGTTCCTGTGACAACTCGGAAAATTTCATGGTTTATATATATATGCAAATTTAGTATTTATGTGATTATACAAAAATTGTTTCTATATTTTATTATTATTTGATAATAATATTATTAGTTATAAAAATATAACTAACAGTAATAATAATAATAATAATAATGATATTATTAAAAATAATAAAGCTAAAAATGATAATAATAATAATAATAATGAAAATATTATTATTATTAATAATAATTTACAAAATTTATTAAAATTGATTTAATAAGTCCAGGGGGTGATTTTTTAAAATTTGAAACTTGAAATTAAAACTTTAAACATAAAATGATAACAATTAAAACCGCAGGGACCATTTTTGTAAATTCTGAAACCCAACCCCCGACCCCTCGGTTTTCTGCGCCATCTTCGGCGACCTCCGGTCGATTTCCGGCGACTCCAAACGCCAAGAATTACACGGTTTTAATTAAATCAAAGGCTACCGACACCTTTGCGTGATTGATTCGAACTAGTGGGTCATTGCAATTTGAATAATCGAGTGGATTAGGTGCGATTACCACTAAACCGAATTATTCGGCCGACCACCACTACCAAATGCACTAAAACACTTTGATAATCAAAAGTAATCACACCTACTCCATCATTTGAAAGTTTATAATCTAATAGCACTTTCAATTGCACCAAGTAACACACAGAAATCCAATTCGATCTTTATTTCTTTCGCGACCTGCAACTCAGTCGAATTACACTTTAGGAGTTTCAAATCACACAATTAACTTAGGGCTTTCGATCATCTAAGCTATTAAAAGCTTCCTGTAAGAGGAATTCGAATATCATAATCATTTGGATAGCAATCGAGCTTCATCCCTGTCGCGACTGTTCTTGATTGTTCTCGACATCAAACCGAATCAAACAGGTAAATTGATTTCACCATTCTGTTCGGTTAATCATGGGGAACAAAAGCCCCATGAATTCATTCATTAACAACAACAATACATGTTCAATTTGATCGAATTGTGATTAGGGTTCTTGATTTGGGGGTTAGCTTACGGGGTTGTGTTTAAAATTAATTGGGTTGTGCTCCTTTCGATTTGGAGCCTTGGCTCACTGGTTCGGGTGTTGGGGCGATGGGGAGGAGGTCGCGGGTTCGAACCCGGCCCCCTTTCATTATTTTTTTAAAGCTTTTTGAATAAATTAAAAATATATAAAAATTTCCAAAAATTATGAAAATAATTTTAAAGACTTATTTTATTTTAAATACCCTTAATTAATTTTCAGTAATTTAATTATTCAAAAACACTTTAAATAAAATTTATAAAATATTATTTAAGAATATTATAAATAACCATTTTTATAAAAATAGACTTTAAATTATGATTTAAAGTATTAATTCATTAATTGGACATCATATTATTTTTGAATAATAATAAATCATAATAATTGTAGGAATTTAATTATTTAAAAACCTTAATTATTTATGTAAATAATTATTACATATGTTATAAATTATTATCCATATGAAAGTGGGTTTTTAATAATAATTAAATCATCAAAATTATTTATGAATGTTAATTATTATAGATTTATCCTGATAATAAATAAAGATTAGATTTTATAAATATTTATAAAATCTTACAAAAATTAAATATAAACTTACGTGTTTAAATAACATCTACAATTTAATTAGAATATAATGATATATTAAAATCATTATTAAACTAATTAAATTTTATATAAATCTTTAATTATTAAAGAATTAACAAAAATAATTAAATGATTTAATGTTTATAACAAATCCTAGAAAACCAAACCCTAGATCAATTGAACGTCAGGTTCAAGATCTAACTTATTTAGGTTTTGGATTTGTATCTGTTTGCTTACGTGAAATTATAATTCCTTAACAGGAATTTACTAGGTTGTCAACACCACACAGGAACTGAGGTGAGTTCATAACTATTCCCCTTTTTAATCATTTAAATATTTTGGGGCTGGAATACATGTTGTAATTGAAATTACAAATTATATTTTGTGTATTATGTTAAATAATAATTGATCACATTTATGATTACATATGGTTATTATGAAAATCCTTCTCTGTATACTGGACTATAAATAAGCAGGGATCTTTTGGATAGTACTATCGGGGAGTGACTTACCCCCACAAAGGTATGGACGTGTGATCCATATCAGATGCACAAAGATCTTGTTGTCATTTGGGATGACTGTTTCTGTAGTGAGAAGGCAGATGTGCATTTATATAGTTTGCATTATAGTTCCACATACAACCCAAATGAGGATAAATGTAAAGGAGGATTTGCTCCCTCTGATTTGAAATTATTATGAAAATATAATATACACATGAAAAGGATATTAAACTATGGTACATGGACAAATCCTATGTGTAGGATTTGTTGGGCTTGTACATAGTGGGTATGTGGGATAGCGAGTTCACCTTAATATAAAAGGGTTCCGACAGGCTATTCATATACCGGTGAGTAAATTAAACTCACACTTTTACAGTAAACCTAATTGATGATAATTGATGATTTATCAGTATGTTTTACTTACCTATGAACTCACCAACCCTGTGTTGACACTTGATTTACATGTATTCTCAGGTATCTACTAGGAGCTTATGGACATGCACGTAGGATCATATAGAAGCTCAAGATACCTATTGATTACTATCTAAAATATGATTAAGACATGTTGTCATGAAACAATCTATATTTACTCCGCTACGCATATATTACTCTGAACATTATTGTATGATTATCTAAAAACTATCATATAGATATTTGCATCTCATGTGTAACTACTGTGTTCGATCCTGTTTGTTCACCCTCCGTGATAGATTCCAGACCCGGAATTTGAGGGTGTGATAGATTGGTATCAGAGCCAGGTTATACTGAGTTAGGGATTGCATCTAGCCTATAGCCACACACAATAGTTGCATAAAGTAAATTGCTTAGTTAGAGATAGAATAGGATTAAGAAGTTATATGCTTAAACTTAGAAAGTTGTGTTCCTAAACATAACTTGACTCTTTGACTCTTTTCGATCATTCCTAAACTTATTCTCAACGACATGTGGGATCTACACTTATCATCGTGCCTAAATCAATTTTTTATTCTCGTCAAAGTCTGTGTCTTACAACTTGAAACATGTAATGCTGGAAGAGCGTGATGCCTGTATCTCGGGGTGTTCTGTCTAGGCAAGGTATTCGCATATATCCAAATCAACCGATGGACCTGTTTACCTTACCTGGGAACCTTAGGATGAGTATCTGCTTATAGGTACGCATGTCTTCAACAAAGTTGTGATTGACTCAATACTTTGATTAGTCAACGTACTCGCTTTGATTTACGAATCAAACGATTACAACTGGAACATCTCATCGCTATTCTGCCAAATTCTCGACTGTCGTTTTCATGTTGAATAGCTCATACTACCCAATATCCATGAAAAATCCTTAATGATCTTTCAGAGTGGCTTCTTGTCAAATCCGTTCACGGCCTAGAAACTCTGGCTGTAAGATTTCTGCTATTGTAGCACGTGAAGTTACTGCGATCATACACAAGTCTTTAAGGCAAATAGGTCATTCGATAATCTAAGCTACGCTTGTCCTAACCTAAGCGAGACTTGTTTCCTTAGTACTCGTGCCTTGCCGAATTTAATCGAAAAATCCAGTTTTCTTAAATTCCCATCTGTCCTATAGTAATTGTCCATACTTTGAATATTTGATATAAAATGCATCTATTGAATATGTCAAAGTGTGAATTCTCATCAAACAATTTCATGATAGATGGACGCACCAGCGGGCAGAGGCAGAGGTAGAGGACGCGCCAGAAGAACTGACCCAATAGGGATGACTCCTGAAGAAATACAAGCCTTGGTCAATCAAGGTGTTGCTGCAGCCCTAGCCACTCAGGCTGCTCAGAATGGTCATCACTATTCATATAAAAAGTTCCTAGACTGCAAACCAGATATCTTCACTGGTGCAGAAGGGGCCATTGGGCTCATAAGGTGGTTCGAGAAATGTGAATCCATCTTCGCTATATCTGAATGTCCCGATGAGAGTAGGACCAAGTATGCCTCCGGAGCCTTGAGTGGAGCTGCACTCTCGTTCTGGAAGACAGAAGTTTTAAGACTTACTCTCTCCCTAGCCAATGCTATGGATTGGGAGGAATTCAAACAGCTGATGATGGAAGAATTCTGTCGAGAGAAGAAGTACAAAGGTTTGAAACCGAGTGCTGGAACCACAAAATGGTGGGATCTGAAATTGAAAAGTATACCACCGAAAATCATGAGTACGCAACTTGTGTCCTCATATGATGGAGCCTGCTCACAGAAGAATTGAAGGCTATATCCGTGGACTTGTCGCCAGTCATTCAATCTATGGTCACTTCCTCCAACCCAACTTCAATCCAACAGCCATTAGGATAGCTCACAAGCTGACTAATGAGGCTGTGGCTCAGGGGAAGTTACCACCAAGAAACAAGGGTAAGGGTGTTGCTACTGAAAGCTCGGGGAAGGAAGAAAGTTTGAAGATGCTAAAGATGGTGAGAGTCAAGGTACAAGCAAGAAGCAAGATCAGAAAAAGCATCAAGACAATCAGGGCATTCCGCCTAGATGTCAGAGGTGTGGCAAGCGTCATCATGGCAAGTGTACCGCAATCATCTGCTACAAATGCAACAGGAGGGGGCACACTGCTCCTGAATGTAGGACCAAGACTCAAGACCAAGGAAAGAAGGATGGTAATCAGCAGAATGGTGGAAAGAAGGAAGTTATTGTTTCAAATGTGGAGAAAAGGCCATATTGCTAAAGACTGCACTGGGGAAAAGAAAGATACAGCCAGGGGCAGAGCTTTCGTTATTGGCAAAGGTGAGGCTCTAAAAGACCCTAACGTTATTATGGGAAATTTTTTGGTGAATAATGTTTATGCTATAGTATTATTTGACACGGGGGCTGATAGAAGCTTCGTATCCAATACTTTCTATAAGCACTTGAATGTAGAACATGTACCCCTAGATGAGCCATATTGTAGATGTAGCAAATGGTAAATCTTGACCGCATCACAAATTCTGAAAAATTGTACACTAGATTTATCAGGTCATATCCTACCAATAGACCTCATGCCCATTACTTTGGGAAGCTTCGATGTGGTAGTTGGTATGGATGGCTATCCAAAAACTCTGCAGAAATTATCTGTAAAGACAAAATGATTCGTATTCCCCTACCAAATGATGAAGTCCTGTGTGTGGAAGGAGATAAGACTGGTGTTGTGATGGGAGTTATTTCTTACTTGAAGGCTCAAAAGTGTCTTCGAAAAGGACATACTGCTATCCTAGCCTTAGTTACTGACAAAGATAAGAAGGAAAGGAAGATTGAAGATGTACACGTCGTCAGGGAATTTCCTGAAGTGTTTCCTGATGAACTGCCTGGGTTGCCCCTAAAAGAGAGGTCGAGTTTTCAATCGAGTTAGTACCTGGAGCTACACCTATAGCTCGGGCACCATACCGTCTCGCACCTTCTGAATTAAAGAACTATCTGACCAGCTTAGGGAACTCCTTGATAAAGGATTCATCCGACCTAGCTCGTCACCATGGGGAGCACCAGTGTTATTTGTGAAGAAGAAAGACGGAACCTTCAGAATGTGCATTGACTATCGGGAACTGAACAAAGTGACGATCAAGAACCGTTATCCCTTGCCACGTATTGACGACTTATTTGACCAACTGCAAGGTTCAAGCATTTACTCCAAGATAGATCTTAGAAGCGGTTATCATCAGCTGAGAGTCAGAGATGAAGATATTGTGAAGACGGCTTTCAGAACTCGATACGGTCACTTTGAGTTCACAGTCATGCCATTTGGGCTAACAAATGCACCTGCCGTATTCATGGATCTCATGAATCGTGTATGCAAGCCTTATCTAGACAAGTTTGTCATTGTCTTCATTGATGACATCTTGATCTATTCCAAAATGAGAGGAGCATGAAAAACATCTGAGATTGGTCCTGAACTACTAAAGAGAGAGGAGCTCTATGCTAAGTTCTCGAAATGTGATTTCTGGCTTAAAGAAGTTCAATTCCTTGGTCATGTGATTGATGCTAATGGAATTCATGTAGACCCAGCTAAAATTGAATCCATCAAAAGTTGGCCTACACCTTCTAATCCAACGGAAATTAGACAATTTCTGGGACTAGCCGGCTATTACAGGAGATTTATCGAGGGATTCTCCAAGATAGCTCAACCATTGACCATGCTTACCCAAAGGGGGGTAGCATATCATTGGGGGTTCAAGCAAGAGGCTGCTTTTCAAACACTGAAACAGAAGTTGTGCAGTGCACCTATATTGTCCCTACCCGACGGTATTGAAGACTTTGTAGTCTACTGTGATGCTTCTGTTCAGGGTCTGGGATGTGTTTTGATGCAGCGAGACAAAGTCATAGCCTATGCCTCAAGACAGTTAAAGTCTCATGAGAAGAACTATGCAACTCATGACCTAGAACTGGGAGCTGTTGTGTTTGCTCTTAAATTATGGAGACATACTTGTACGGTACTAAGTGCACTATTTATACCGATCACAAGAGTCTTCAACACCTGTATAATCAAAGGAGCTGAACATGAGGCAGAGGAGGTGGCTTGAACTACTAAACGATTATGATTGTGCCATCAAGTACCATCCTGGTAAAGCAAATATTGTGGCTGATGCTTTGAGTAGGAAAGAACATGTGAAACCTCGTAGAGTGCGAGCTCTACAACTTACCATTCAAAGCAACCTGCCGGCACAAATCTTGAATGCTCAAACTGAAGCCCTGAAAGAAGAGAACATTAAAGATGAAAACCTTCGAGGGCTAGACCAACAGTTTGAAGTTCATTCGGATGGGATACGCTTTATAGCAGGAAGGATTTGGGTACCCCTATACGGGAATCTGAGGAGCTTGATCATGGATGAAGCCCACAAGTCTAGATACTCTATCCACCAGGTGCAGATAAGATGTATTACGACTTGAAGCTTGTTACTGGTGGCCAAGAATGAAGGCAGATATTGCAACCTATGTCTCAAAGTGCTTGACTTGTTCTAAAGTCAAGGTCGAATACCAAAAGCCTTCAGGAATGTTGACCCAACCAGAATTCCCGTGTGGAAATGGGAAATGATAACCATGGATTTCGTCACGGGTTTACCCAAATCTCAAACGGGCAATGACACCATTTGGGTTATCGTTGACCGTCTCACCAAATCCGCTCATTTCATACCCATCCGTGAGAAAGACAAGATGGAGAAGCTTGCAAGGGTGTACATCAAAGAAATTATCTCTAGACACGGAGTGCCAGTGTCTATTATCTCTGATCGTGATGCACGGTTTACATCAATCTTCTGGGGAAAACTTCAGAAAGCTCTAGGCACTCGCCTAGATATGAGCACAGCCTATCACCCTCAAACTGATGGTCAAAGTGAAAGAACCATACAGACTCTTGAGGATATGCTTAGGGCTTGTGTTATTGACTTTGGAAAGAACTGGGAAGGTCATTTACCTTTGGTAGAGTTCTCATATAACAATAGCTATCATTCGAGCATCAAGGCGGCACCATTCGAGGCTTATATGGACGTAAATGTAGATCACCGCTTTGCTGGGCAGAAGTTGGAGATAGTCAACTTACTGGTCCAGAGTTGATCTTTGAAACTCATGAGAAAATTGTCCAATAAGAGAACGCATGGCTGCTGCCAGGGATCGCCAGAAAAGCTATGCTGATAAACGCCGCAAGCCACTGGAATTTCAGGAAGGGGATAAAGTTTTGCTAAAGGTATCTCCCTGGAAGGGAGTTATACGCTTTGGGAAACGAGGGAAATTGAACCCTCGCTACGTGGGACCTTTTGAAATTGTCAGAAGGATCGGCCCAGTAGCCTATGAATTAAATCTACCGCTGAACTTGGTGGTGTGCATAATGGTTTTCACGTATCAATCTAAGGAAGTGTTTATCGATGAATCACTTGTTGTGCCTTTAGAGGAATACAAGTAGATGAGAAACTCAGGTTTGTCGAGGAACCAGTTGAAATCATGGATAGGGAAGTTAAACAACTAAAGCATAGCAAGATTCCGATTGTCAGGTTCGGTGGAACTCCCGGCGTGGTCCTGAGTTCACTTGGGAACGAGAGGACGAAATGATGCGCAAGTATCCTAACCTGTTCAAGAATGTTGCCAGTACTTCTTAATTTTCGGGACGAAAATTCCTGTAACAGGGGGATGATGTGACAACTTGGAAAATTTTCATGGTTTATATTATATATGCAAATTTAGTATTTATGTGATTATACAAAAATTGTTTCTATATTTTATTATATTTGATAATAATATTTTAGTATAAAAATATAACTAACAGAATAATAATAATAATAATAATGATATTATTAAAAATAATAAAGCTAAAAATGATAATAAAATAATAATGAAAATATTACTATATAATAATAATTTACAAAATTTATTAAAATTGATTTAATAAGTCCAGGGGGTGATTTTGTAAATTTGAAACTTGAAATTAAAACTTTAAACATAAAATGAACAATTAAAACCGCAGGGACCATTTTTGTAAATCTGAAACCCAACCCCCGACCCCTCCCCGGTTTTCCGGCGCCATCTCCGGCGACCTCGGTCGATTTCCGGCGACTCCAAACGCCAAGAATTACACGGTTTATAAATCAAAGCTACCGACACCTTTGCGGTGATTATTCGAACTAGTGGGATTGCAATTTGAATAATCGAGTGGATTAGGTGCGATTACCACTAAACCGAATTATTTCGGTCGACCACCACTACCAAATGCACTAAAACACTTGATAATCAAAAGTAATCACACCTACTATCATCTGAAAGTTTATAATCTAATAGCACTTTCAATTGCACCAATAACACACAGAAATCCCAATTCGATCTCTATTTCTTTCGCGACCTGCAACTCAGTCGAATTACACTTTAGGAGTTTCAAATCACAAATTAACTTAGGGCTTTCGATCATCTAAGCTATTAAAAGCTTCCTGTAAGAGGAATTCGAATATCATAATCATTGGATAGCAATCGAGCTTCATCCCTGTCGCGACTTGTTCTTGATTGTTCTGACATCAAACCGAATCAAACAGGTAAATTGATTTCACCATTCTGTTCGGTTAATCATGGGGAACAAAAGCCCCATGAATTCATTCATTAACAACAACAATTCATGTTCAATTGATCGAATTGTGATTAGGGTTCTTGATTTGGGGGTTGCTTACGGGGTTGTGTTTAAAATTAATTGGGGTTGTGCTCCTTTCGATTTGGAGCCTTGGCTCAGGTTCGGGTGTTGGGGCGATGGGGAGGAGGTCGCGGGTTCGAACCCGGCCCCCTTCATTATTTTTTAAAGCTTTTGAATAAATTTAAAAATATATAAAAATTTCCAAAAATTATAAAATAATTTTAAAGACTTATTTTATTTTAAATACCTTAATAATTTCTGTAATTTAATTATTCAAAAACACTTTAAATAAAATTATAAAATTATTTAAAATATTATAAATAACCATTTTATAAAAATAGACTTTAAATTATGATTTAAAGTATTAATTCATTAATTGACATCATATTATTTTGAATATTATAAATCATAATAATTGTAGGAATTAATTATTTAAAAACCTTAATTATTTATGTAAATAATATTACATATGTTATAATTATTATCATATTAAAAGGGATTTTTAATAATAATTAAATCATCAAAATTATTTATGAATGTATATTATTTATAGATTATCCTGATAATAAATAAAGATTAGATTTTATAAAATATTTATAAAATCTTACAAAAATTAAATATAAACTTACGTGTTTAAATAACATCTACAATTTAATTAGAATATAATGATATTAAATCATTATTAAACTAATTAATTATATAAATTTTAATATTTAGAATTAACAAAATAATTAAATGATTTAATGTTTATACAAATCCTAGAAAACCAAACCCTAGATCAATTGAACACCAGGTTCAAGATCTAACTTATTTAGGTTTTGATTTGTATCTGTTTGCTTACGTGAAATATAATTCCTTAACAGGAATTTACTAGGTTGTCAACACCACACAGGAACTGAGGTGAGTTCATAACTATTCCCTTTTTAATCATTTAAATATTTTGGGGCTGGAATACATGTTGTAATTGAAATTACAAATTATTTTGTGTATTATGTTAAATAATAATTTGATCACATTATGATACATATGGTTATTATGAAAATCCTTCTCTGTATACTGGACTATAAATAAGCAGGGATCTTTTGGATAGTACTATCGGGGAGTGACTTACCCCCACAAAGGTATGGACATGTGATCCATATCAGATGCACAAAGATCTTGTTGTCATTTGGGATGACTGTTTCTGTAGTGAGAAGGCAGATGTGCACTTTATATAGTTGCATTATAGTTCCACATAAACCCATATGAGGATAAATGTAAAGGAGGATTTGCTCCCTCTGATTTGAAATTATTATGAAAATATAATATACACATGAAAAGGATATTAAACTATGGTACATGGACAAATCCTATGTGTAGGATTTGTTGGGCTTGTACATAGTGGGTATGTGGGATAGCGAGTTCACCTTAATATAAAAGGGTTCCGACAGGCTATTCATATACCGGTGAGTAAATAAACTCACACTTTTACAGAAATCCTAATTGATGATAATTGATGATTTATCAGTATGTTTTACTTACCTATGAACTCACCAACCTGTGTTGACACTTGATTTACATGTATTCTCAGGTATCTACTAGGAGCTTATGGACATGCACGTAGGATCATATAAGAGCTCAAGATACCTATTGATTATTATCTAAAATATGATTAAGACATGTTGTCATGAAACAATCTATATTACTTCCGCTACGCATAATTACTCTGAACATTATTTAATGATTATCTAAAAACTATCATATAGATATTTGCATCTCATGTGTAACTACTGTGTTCGATCCTGTTTGTTCACCCTCCGTGATAGATTCCAGACCCGGAATTTGAGGGTGTGA